>CM019065.1:23873501-24098702 GCA_009667805.1 Leptobrachium leishanense | reverse complement strand
GAGGAGGAGGAGGAATATTTAAGTAGTGGGGGCATTGAAGGTGGGATTCCTCAAAGGAGGGTTTCGTGACCCAGAAACACAAGGGCTAGTGCGTGGCTGGGAGGAGGAAGCGCACGATGGGGTCATCCTCATTGACCAGGAAGACTCGGAAGCTAATGCCACCTCCAACCTACGCTGCATGGGCTCCCTTATAATGCAAAGCCTGCTAAAGGACCCCAGGATTCGTGCTATCAAGGAGAGGGATCATTACTGGTTGGCAACCCTTCTTGATCCACGATACAAGGGTAAAGTTGCAGAGCTCATCCTGCCTGCACAGAGGGAGCACAGGATGGAAAAACTTGAGGATGCTCTAAAGCGACACTTGTGTAACACCTTTCAAAGGCACTGGTAGGTTACCAAGTGATGACACAAGTGCTTCTGAGGCTGCGGATGATCAGTGGAATAGTGGTGAAGGCCAGGGCCTCTTGACTGATTTATTTTTAAATTTTTTAGTCCACGATGCCCAGGGACGTCAAATGTAGGAACCCATTGCCAGCGTCTTCACCATATGGTGCAGGACTACCTAGGGCAAGGGCAGACCTGGATACCTTTCCAGCAGATGATCCACTGGCTTACTGGGTGTTGAGATTGGATCACTGGCCAGAACTTAGCCAATATGATATGCAGCTACTAGGTTGCCCTTCATCTAGCATGCTTTCTGAAAGGACGTTCGGTGCCGCTGGAGGTTTTGTCACAGACAAAAGAGTGCGTCTGTCCACCGACTCTGTAGACCGGCTGACATTTATAAAAATGAATCAGTCCTGAATCAGCAGCTATCAATCCCCTGATGCTGAAGTAACGGAATAGATTGGGGATGTCTTCTGCATTCACAAAACCTCCAGCACTGAACTCTTCCACAATACCACAAAAGGGTGAAGGTGTGAAGGCACTTGCTGCCATGAAAGGCACAATATTTGGCTGCACTGACGCCTGTGCCAGATTTATATCATTTTAATTTTTTGAACCGCAGGGTCCAACCCTGCACTCTTCCACAATACCACAAAAGGGTTACGGTGTGAAGGCACTTGCTGCCATGAAAGGCGCAATATTTGGCTGCAATGACGCCTGTGCCACATCTACATCATTTTAATTTTTTGAACCGCAGGGTCCAACCCTGCACTCTTCCACAATACTACAGAAGGGTTACTGTATGATTGTACTTACTGTCCTGGCAGTCTGGCACCAAAGCACAATATCTGGGTGCACTGACGCCCATTACCAGATGCATATCTTTTTAATATAGGACCGCAAGGTCCACCCCTGCTTTCTTCCACAATACTACAGAGGGGTTACTGTATGATATTACTTGCTGGCCTCCTACCAAAAGCACAATATCTGGGTGCACTGATGCCTTTACCAGATGCATATCTTTTAATATAGGACCGCAAGGTCCACCCCTGCATTCTTTCACAATACTACAGAGGGGTTACTGTATGATAGTACTTGCAGGCCTGGCACCAAAAGCACAATATTTGGGTGCACTGCCTTTGATGCCTGTATTAGATTCATATCCTCAGAGGGGTTACGGTGTGACGGCACTGTTGCTGACGCTAAAGGCCCAATTTTAAAGCACCTATTGTTATTTTCATCGAAAGCCTGCATAAGTTTCACAATAATTTAGCCAAAAAATCACTAAACTTTTTCTATGTGTCCGAAAATGTCTCATCTTTTTATACAGACTGCCGCCCCAAGCAGTTGTTTATGGATAGATTAAAGGAAAAACATTTACCGTCTTTTGAAACGTAATTTTTTTGTGTTTAAGTGTTTCTATACATCCTAGAAATCCACCACTTCACTGGCAGGTTATGGGGACCTCCTAGGCACGGTATTTGAAGGAATTTTTCGTTTTTATTTTTAACCCTTATGTCATGGAAAACTCACTGTCCCTTTAAAAACTTTTTTTTTACTTTTTGTCCTTGTTTCCTGTCCCCCAGGGCACTACCCGGACCCCCATACATCTTTTATGGCAAATATCTAGCATATATGCCCTCTTGGAGTTCACTCTAAAAATCGAATTTTCAGCCCCATTGACTTGTATTGAGTTCGAGTTTGAGTTCGGATTCGAACATTTGGAAAGTTCGGGTTCGAAAACGAACCGAACTCGGGGGTGTTCGGCTCATCCCTTGTTATAATGACAGAAAATCCATGTACAGTACAGATACAAGGTGTTGCTGTAATTACTATACACGGGCATTATGCAGCACATACAGCTACAAGGTGTTGCTGTAATTGCCATACACAGGCATTTTGCAGCACATACAGATACAAGGTGTTGCTGTAATTGCCATACACAGGCATTATGCAGCACATACAGATACAAGGTGTGGCTGTAATTGCCATACACAGGCATTATGAAGCGTATACAGATACAAGGTGTTCCTGTAATTCCCATACACAGGCATTATGCAGCACATACAGATACAAGGTGTTGTTATAATTCCCATACACAGGCATTATGCAGCACATACAGATACACGGTGTTGCTGTAATTGCCATACACAGGCATTATGAAGCGTATACAGATACAAGGTGTTCCTGTAATTCCCATACACAGGCATTATGCAGCACATACAGATACAAGGTGTTGTTATAATTCCCATACACAGGCATTATGCAGCACATACAGATACACGGTGTTGCTGTAATTGCCATACACAGGCATTATGCGGCACATACAGATACAAGGTGTTGCTGTAATTCCCATACACAGGCATTAGGCTAGGGTCAGACTAACGCATTTTTCGCGTTGTCCGTGAAAAAGTGCGTTGAACGAATGGACGCATTTTTTCACGGAATACGCGATAGCGGTCATACGATGCGCATTTTCATCCATGATTTTCTACGGATCATCAATAAAACCCTTTTTGCGTCTGGACGTGATGTTGGCTGGACATTAGCAGCGTCTGACGTCTCCTAATCACGCACACACGCCGCTAGCGGACGCAGCGCACTCTGTATGTCAGTACTAGCGGTTTGACGTTCCCGAAAAAATGCGTTCGTTTGCCACTTGCGTTGCGCAGCCGGACTTTCGTGCGGCCGTTCTTCGTATGCTGCCCAGCATTGGATGTCATTTGCTGCTAGCAAGACCGTGATTTAGTGCGGATAAACGCACGTTAATACTGCGTTAGTCTGACCTTAGCCTTATGCAGCACATACAGATACAAGGTGTTGCTGTAATTGCCATACACAGGCATTATGCAGCACATACAGATATTGCATTGCTAATAATCTCATTCTGATCACTAAAAATCCCCATAAACAGGAGATCTCACCATTTTATATTTTTATATTTATTACAGTTACTGTAGTATCTAACACAAAGGCTATTTCTGTCTGTATGATAATAATGCAGACCCTCGTGTGAAATTATGCAAGATAAGGGACACCATCAAGAGTTTAGAACCTTTCATTCCAGCAATATTTCTGTAAAGGATTATCCAAAATATGAAAAATAAAAAATTAGCAATTTTTTTATTATGTTGAGCAAGTTTATTCAATTATTACTATCTCAGAACAATCTCTGTGCCATATTTTTTTCCCATGTATTCAATTGTTATTTTTGCATCCCATGGCTCAAATAAATGTTATGATAAAACAATCTTTCAACAAAAATCATTTGTTAGTTAGGGTTAACCAGGACTACCAAGGCTACATTACTTCTGCTTGGCTCAAACTCTAACCGAAATCTGGATTACAGGCCCCTAGATAATCAATAAATTTTACATCTGCCAATTAATTTTTTATATTATTTTTGAAAATTATTTGTTGGGTGTTGTCCGAATGCCCCTGTGGACAAGCCTCCATTACCTTATCCATTTTTAGGTCTCATTTACATCCTACTTGAGAAGAAATTAAACACAATGCATTTGATATTCACAATAAATATTTATAATGCTATTATTTTATTCATTTTTATATTATCTACACTCGATACATCATTGTCTAGGAGTTTAGAAGATGCTTCAACTACTAGATGAAGATTAAAGACTGGATTTGTGAGCCGATCCTTTTCCGAGAAGGTTTCCACGTGTGTTGAGTTCAGGTCGGAATAAGATGATGTATGATTTAGAGAGGAAAATGCAAACTAGGATTCCGGCACTGGATGAGAGGATTCCGAATATTTCCACGGAGACCATGTATTTCCCCTGAGTGCTGAGATACGCAGGAACAAAAGAGATCCAGACACTCAAGAATATCAGCATTGAGAACATGATCCACTTGGCTTCATTGAAGTTATCTGGTAATTTTCGGGCCAGAAAAGCTACCAAGAAGCTGACGCATGCCAAGAACGCCATATACCCCAACATACACCACAGTAAGGTGTCTGAGCACTCATTGCACTGAAAAACAATGATCCCCGTCTTGATTCGGATATTTCTTTCAGGAAAGGGTGGGCAGGTGAGCGACTGAGATTGTCAAAGCAGGGACCTGAGGGCCCACAAACCTCCTCATATTGTTACCAGGTTTGGTTGCCCTGAAGGCAATGACCACCATAATGGTCTTGGCTAAGACAGATGAAACACTAAGAACAAATATGACACCAAATGCTCCCTGACGGAATAAGCAGGTAAATTTGCGGGGCTCCCCAATGAACAGTAAAGGGCAGAGGAAACTTATGGACAAAGACCCCAAGAGGAGGTAAGTAATATCACGATTATTGGCTTTTACGATGGCCGTGTCTTTGTGTTTCAAAAATATAGACAAGGTGCTTAAGGTGGCAAAGCAAAATGAGATGACAGGAAAGGTTAAGACGATGCCAATCGGTTCCCAATAGGACAGATACTCAATGATCTTTGGGATGCAGATAGTATTGTTCTTATTAGGCCATGTCTCAGCAGAGCAGGGAAAACAGTTACTCATATCTGGAAACGAACAATATATTAGTAAAAATAACACATTTGACCCCAAAATATATGTTAACCACCACCATACCACCCCATGAATGATATGTTTTACCTTTTTATTTCAATACCCCACACTTTCTGCTTTTTCCATTGTTTGCTGCCAGCTCTCTGAAAATCTACAGTTTATGAATTGACTATTCGTGAGCTGAAGCTCATCACACAAAAGGAAGAACTGTCTTGCATGGGGACCACTAACGGAGGAGTGTATAACTAAAAGGAGAGTGGAATATGGGACTGACCATTACACTACAATGGCTTCAAAGGAGACAGAGGGTCTAACAATGGTGAGGGTATGCCATTTATACCCAAAAATGGAGGTACAAGTCAGGGACATGTCCACTGTCACCAACTTTTTCCCGCATTCCAGTGTCAGTGCTATATAGCCAAGTCTTGACACCATGTATGCCACCACAGTGGCTTTGCGGACACAGTTACATTCTACATTAAATACCTTGATATACAGCTCTCCAACTTAAAAAAATTCACTAGCTGCCACTGATGACATCTACAGGTATGTGAAGCCCCACTTTAAGAAGACTCAAACACTCTTAATCTACAAAAATATAGGGCCAGATCACAACTGGGAAGCTACGCAGAGTGGTCGAGACGTACAGCATAATGGGTCACTCTGCTTAATTTTAACAGGTCCTATTCTATCCGAGACTAAAGCTGAGCTTGCGTCTTGGATTCAGCGCCATGTTACTGTCCGTTAACGACTCCTTTACATTGCATGGGAGATTTAATGTCCTCCTAGCAGATGATGAACGTGCTATACCAACCATCTCATTCTCCAACCTCGCTTAACGTTATTCAGAAATTAGTAACGTCTTTTCCGATTCGGGTTATAAGTCATTTTGCTTCAGCACAATCACTTAAAACATTAATTTAAACTCCCCAAAAAATCCCATACTCGCCTCAGATCCCTCAGTGGAGAGAATGCCGTGATCCTCTGTTTGCTTCCTCTCTCTGTACACAGCTGAAAACTGGGAACAAATAGTTCCCAGTGTTTTTCTGAGAATTCTTCTGCTGTCTGGCCAGGCCTCACTTACCCGAGCTCACAACTTGCTTCACGGAGTCCTATGGACTCCTGGAGCTGATAGGCGTGCAACAAATAGCATCAAATAATTTCCAGTGTTTTTTTGCGAATCCTACTGTCGTCTGGCCAGGAGTCGGGACCCACTCGTGCAAGCTCTTTCAGAGATTGTGACTGTCTCCATGCATTGTCGCTTGTCATGCAAAGGCCTGGTTTTTGCACTGTGCCATATTTAACCTCCCTGGCGGTCTAATTTCTTGTCTAAAAGCGTTTCAATTTTTTTGGAAAGGAAATGTGTTGTTTTATATAGTAAGCCTGTATTCTGTAGGAATAACTCACTGAAATCCGTGCAAGCAAGAGTCTAGTAAACACACGCAGTCAGAGAAGGTTTGGAACACGAAATAATTTATTATCCCAAAAATAATTATCCAAAATAATGGAAATCTATATATATAAACGCGAAAGTCCTGACTGACTGACTGACTGACTCATCAAAATGGGGGGTTAAATACATCTATATATATAAACACGAAAGTCCTGACTGACTGACTGACTCATCAACGCCCAGCTGAAACCGTTTAACCTAGGAACTTGATCTTTTGACGGTGCACTGTTTTTATGATGTAGGCGCCCACTAAGGAAGTATTTTTTCGAAAATCCACCCCTAAGGGGGTGAAAAAGGGGGTTGAATATTTTAAACAGGATACCTATAGCTCAAAAACAGAAGATGCTACAGATGTGAAAATCGGTATTTAGATTCATCTTGAAAAACAAAAAAACACGTATTTTACCGTTTTTCAAAAATTCGACTGGGGGGCGAAAAAAGGGGGTTGAATATTTTAAACAGGATACCTATATCTTAAAAACAGAAAATGGTACAGACGTGAAAATTGGTATTTAGATTCTTCTTGAAAAATAAAAAAACACTTATTTTAACGTTTTTCAAAAATTCAACTGGGGGGCAAAAAAAGGGGGGTTGAATATTTTAAATATTTTGAACAGGATACCTATATCTTAAAAACAGAAGATGGTACAGACGTGAAAATCGGTATTTAGATTCATCTTGACAAATAAAAAAACACGCATTTTACCATTTTCTGAAAATTCCTTCGGGGGCAAAAAGGGGGTTGAATACTTTTTTCATAAATGCGAAAGTCGTGACTGACTGACTGGCTCATCAACGCCCAGCTGAAACCGTTTAACCTAGGAACGTGAAATTTAGAAGGTGCACTGTTTTTATGATGTGGACACCCACTAAGCAAGGATTTTTGCAAACTCCGCCCCTAAGGGGGTGAAAAGGGGGTTGAATATTTTAAATATTTTAAACAGGATACCTATATCTTAAAAACAGAAGATGGTACAGACGTGAAAATCAGTATTTAGATTCAACTTGACAAATAAAAAAACACATATTTTACCATTTTCTGAAAATTCCTTGGGGGGCAAAAAAAGGGGGTTGAATACTTTTATCATAAACACGAAAGTCCTGACTGACTGACTGACTCATCAATGCTCAGCTGAAACCGTTTAACCTAGGAACGTGAAATTTTAAAGGTGCACTGTTTTTATGATGTGGGCACCCACTAGGCAAGGATTTTTGGAAACTCCGCCCCTAAGGGGGTGAAAAACGGGTTGAATATTTTAAACCGGATACCTATAGCTCAAAATCAGAAGATGTTATAGATGTGAAAATCGGTATTTAGATTCGTCTTGAAAAATAAAAAAACACGTATTTTTCCATTTTCTGAAAATTCCATGGGGGGGCCAAAATGGGGGGTTAAATACATCTATATATATATAAACGTGAAAGTCCTGACTGACTGACTGACTCATCAACGCCCAGCTGAAACCGTTTAACCTAGGAACTTGAACTTTTGACGGTGCACTGTTTTTATGATGTAAGCGCCCACTAAGGAAGGGTTTTTGGAAAATCCACCCATAAGGGGGTGAAAAAGGGGTTGAATATTTTAAACAGGATACCTATAGCTCAAAAACAGAAGATGCAACAGATGTGAAAATCGGTATTTAGATTCGTCTTGAAAAATAAAAAAAACACGTATTTTACCGTTTTTCAAAAATCCAAGTGGGGGGCCAAAAAAGGGGGTTGAATATTTTAAATGGGATAACCGTATCTCCAAAACAGATGATGTAACAGTCCTGAAAATTGGTATTTAGATTAGTCTTGAAAAATAAAACAACACGTATTTTACCATGTTGTGAAAATTCCTCGGGGGGCAAAAAGGGGGGTTGAATACTTTTATCAGTATACCTATATTTCAAAAATCAAAGATGTTACAGGTGTGAAATTTGGTATTTGCAATCTTCGTGAAAAAATCGAAACATGTGTTTTGCCATTTTCCACGAATCCAAAAAAGGGGGGGTCTAGGGAAAGGGGTCTGAATACTTTTATCAGTATATCTATAGTTCAAAAACCAAGATGTTACAGGTGTGAAGTTTGATAATTACAATCTTTTGAAAATAAAGAAACACGTGTTTTACCATTTTCCAAAAATCCAAGTGGGGGGGTAAAAAAAAAGGGGGTGAATACTTTTCAACAGGATACCTATATCTCAAAAACAGAAGATGTTACAGACGTGAAAATTGGTATTTAGATTCGTCTTGAAAATAAAACACGTATTTTACCATTTTCCAAAAATCCAGTGGGGGGGCAAAAAGGGGGATGATTACCTTCATCACTATAGCTATATTTCAAAAACCAATGATGTTACAGGTGGGAAATTCGATATTTACAATCTTCGTGCAAAAAAAAACATGTTTTACCATTTTCCGAAAATCCAGTTAAGGGGGGTGGGGGAAAGGGATGTGAACACTTTTATCAGTATACCTATATTTCAAAAACTAAAGATGTTACGGGTGTGAAATTTGGCACTTACATTCTTCTTGAAAAATAAAAAAACACGTGTTTTACAATTTTCCAAAAATCCCAAGTGGGGGGGGAAAGGGGGGGTTCTACCAAAAAAAACTCAAGCTTCTTTTAAAAAATCAATTTTAACAAATCCTAAAATCCACGCGAGCGAAGCCGCGGGCAAAAGCTAGTAAATTATATTCGAAAATATAATCAAACCAAAAAAATGCCTGTTTCCTCTGGGTGCCGGGATTCCTGTGCAGATGTACACTCCTTTGTCAATGAAATATACAGGACAAAAAAAAGAGTATTTATTCTCAAAGCAGCTTTACTGAAATAAAAGGGAAAAAAAATAATTTCTAAAATATGTTAAGGCTTCGCAATACAAGTTTCGTTGGTGCTTGCCCAGATCCAGCGATCCAGCAAAACTTGTATTGCAAAGCCTTATTACATTTTAGAAATTATTTTTATTTGCCTTTTATTTTTGTAATTCTGCTTTGAGAATAAATACTCTTTTTTTTGTACCCCCGTGTCCTGTATATTTCATTGGCAAAGGAGTGTACATCTGAACACGAATCCCAGCACCCAAAAAGTTTATTTAACAGTATTTTTTTATTTTTATTTACAGTTTTTCAAATTTGCCACCTGGTCCCGCCCCCCTGCGTCGTGTGACTCACATGGAGCAGAACCAGGAAACAAAGTCACCAGCTGCCGCGATCACACTGCGGTGACAGCGGAGACGGTGAAGGAGCGAAGGATGCGTTGAGTATGCATCCAGCCCAAGTGTGGCTCGGGGTTACCGATCGCGATAGCGAAAATTAACCCCGAGTCACACTCGGGAATACCGCCAGGCAGGTTAAAAGCGGAATCAGTGTTTTTTTTCCTGTCTCTTTTTTTCTCAGGAGTTAAACCCTCATTACTGAGTTGGCACAGTGGCCAAATGAATATGGTAACCGGGACATGTTAGTACTCAAACTAAACTATTCGTTTTGATGGATAATAATATCAGAGTAGAGGGGACATAACTGGCAGAGTTATTAAGATATTGTTAATATTGCAATAGGGAAGGCCATGTACCTGCACTATTTACGACCCCTTATCTGATAATCTGCTCTTTTGGATGGAGGGCTGGAGAGAAACATGATCAGGGGACCCATCTGTGAACCAGGTATTGGTGGGTGAGGGGCCAGTTCTTTATACAGGATGCTCAACTGAATCTCAGGGTATTTTCGCAACGATTTTGTTGAAGGAGCATCTAAGAACATTTCAGGGACTTAAAAAGCCAAAATACCCATGAAAGTTAGGCTTCTGTGTTTTCTTTAAGTTTTATTTCAGGAACTGTATTTGCACATTTTAGTATATTTTGTATGTCTTGTTTATGTGATATTGGCACCATGTAAAATATTATTTTTGTTTTTTGCCATTAAAAAGTTGTAACCCAGTACTGTCTTTTCTCTAGATGATTCAAACTCTCCTGTAAGCTTTGGTTAGCGTTACTGCAGAATTTAACATTTTGGATATATTAGCTGTATATGGTGAGGCTCCTGGATTGGGGTGTTATATAGTTAAGGGCGTTTCGAAAGTGCCCTATTACATTCGTGGTGGCAGCGTATTTTTGGGAAGGTGTGTTCAGTTTTAGGGGGGTTAGTCCAGAGGCTTGGAGCTGTTAACCCCTGGTACACCCTCCGTCTGCACATGACGACTAGGTAGATTGCAGGTGTTCGTTACACTGCTGGTGTTATTTATCACTTGAGCTACTGGTAAATCGGTTCAGTGGGAATACGGGCGTTAAAGGTAAGGCACAGGTGGAAAACAGCTGACGCACAAGTTTTCCATTTGTGTCTCACCTTTAGCATCCAGGTTGTGATCAGGCCCAAGATCTTCTCTGACTCATATAAGCAGTTATTCACTAACCTCTGAATTTGCCACCGAATTGCACCAAATGTTGGATTTTGTCTATTCGCTAAGCTGTCAATGCACCAAATACAGACGAAGTGACAGCGAAATCAGAAAAATAGGGTGCAATTCGTCACGATTCAGCGGCACCAAAATTGTCCCATTGGAAACTAATGATTCGTCTATTCACAGAATGCCAACCTGAACAGAAATTTTGGTGAAATGACCTGATTTTCGGTGTGTCAATTCGGTGTGTATTTTTAAAAAGCCTTTTTTTGTTTTTTTATTTTTTTAAGGCTTGCTCTTTACTATTTTGTAACAGACCTTTTTATTAGTTATAAAGGACTTTTTTTATTATTTATACATATTTTTACTACATTTTTATTGATTTAGGCCGGGTGCACACGAGCGCACTTAGTGCGCCCGTGCACATGCACTTACCGGCGCCTGTCGCAGCCATGTGATGCTGCGACGGGGCCGGTCACATCCTTGTGCGCACGCACGAAGTAGCATGCGTCCGCCTAGAGATCCTCCCCGTCGATGCGCTAGGATGCGCGTCGACGGGGCAGCAAATCGCGATCCTCCGTCGGAGGATCGCGCTTTGCAGCGCTGAGGGGGGGCAGGTGGGCGTCGAGTGGAAAGAATGTCCATTCTCACGGACGTTCCTTCTACTCTGAGTGCGCTCGTGTGCACCCGGCCTTAAGCTCCTATTAGGAGAATAAGAGACTTCCTTATTTTTCGTCAGTTAATGGTGCCATTCTGAGGTTTTTGTTGATGTCCGATAACTACTTCGGCGACTCCAATTTCTGCAGAATACAGTGACCATTCGCTAAATAGTGAATTTACCAAATTTTAGACGAAGTTGAATCGCTGAAGTGTGCCGAAATGGATTGAATTGCAAAGCACCGACATTGCATTCATTTTCGGTGCTTTCTGAATAGATGACATAGGGGGTTATTCCGAGAGCACCGAAATGTTGCTACAATCCCTCCGAAAACCCACTGAAAACCCGCGGAACCGCTGCACAAAACACACCAAACACGACAGAGTTGCCGATCACAGCGCAGACCAGCCACCGGAAAAAGCCGACAACCCGACGAACAGGGTAAATAAAAAAAAAATCAATACGCTTGACAGTGTAAAAGTTTAAACGCTGTTTGCAAAACAATTACTGAACGAAAATGTCTGGAATTTACATATAAGATCAAATGAATGATAATAAAAAGGTCTGTAGCAGAAAAAAAAAAAAAAGCTTTAAAAAAGAACGGGGAAAAAAATTTGCCGAAAAAAATCCAAAAAATGCCTAAAAGATCTTAAAAAATCTGTGAATAAAGAGACTTTTTGCTGCAGATTAAAATAATAAATGGTTTATTAGATATTGGATTAAAACGGGAATATTTTTAACATTGAAACCTATGGGATTCGCCTGAATAAACCTGTTGAATAAAACCACCGAACAACAGGGCATTTCACTGCCATTTCTCTGCTGTTCGGTGTCTGTGAATAAATTAACCATTGCTTCTCTATGAGAGATTTCACTGTCATCGAACAAACACTGTACTTGCTAGCAATTCGCCAAAATTTGGCGAACTGTCTGCTCTCTGAATAGCCGAATGGCCCCGAAATGTCACTGTACGGGGAAATTCAGTGGTTGGGGACATTTCGGGGACAGATCGGCTCTCTCTGGATAACCCCTATAGTGTTTTTTTCTGATTCGTGTCGTCAGTTCAAATTAAGCTTCCTTTGAATTGTTGAGTTTTATATAAATTTATATAAATTATAAACCCACCAGGGTTATGTATGATGTATAGAATATGTGATTGGGATGTGTAGGATGATCTTTGCGTCTCATATGCATTTAATAAGGTGTACCTATTTGGGTGGAGATCTCTCCCTCTGAGCAGGGGATACAGTCAAAGCAACACACAGGTTGATCTTTCCGAGCAGCTTTCCGAAATCCCGGAGGGCAACTCTCACTACACACGGAGCGAGGGATCTGCAACCACAAAAATGTGCATAAAAAAAGGAAACAAAGACGTGTATAGTTATTTATGTAAACAGTTCTGTTATTTAATTCTCTTCATTTATTTTATATTAATTAAATCGTATTTATAACAGTCAGGGCTGGACAGAATTTTTTTTGGCTTTTTACTTATTTTTTGGAATTGGACCTGAAATGAGAAACAGACCCTGGGGGTGGCTGGGGGCATCTAATACAGGGGAGAGCATAGGAGTGGTGGGGCCTGTTATATAGAGGAGAGCATAGGGATGGGGCCTGTAATACTGAGCAAAGCTTGGGGTGGGGCCTCTAATACAGTGCAGAGGCTGGGGCAGGCCCTGTAATACAGAGCAGAGTATTTTATTTTATTTTTTGAGAAAGGATTTTACCAGGAAGGATACATTGAGATTTATCTCATTTTCAAGTATGTCCTGGGTGGCGAGTATGTACCGTTAGGTGTCTTGCCCAAGGACACTTACTGGAAAGGTGCTTGTCGGGATCGAACCCATGACTCCACAGGCTCTTTCCATGCAGAGCAGTGATGTTACCTCTACTCCACCCAGCCGGTATTTGTGTGTGGGGGGCCTGTAATATAGAGCAAAGTATATGTGTGTGAGGCCTGTAATACAGAGAAGAGTATTTGTGTGGGGGGCCTGTAATACATAGCAAAGCTTGGGGTCGGGCCTGTAATACAGTGCAGAGTATTTGTGTGTGGGGGGCCTGTAATACAGAGCAAAGCTTGGGGTCGGGCCTGTAATACAGTGCAGAGTATTTGTATGTGGGGGCCTGTAATACAGTGCAGAGTATTTGTGTGTGGGGGCCTGTAATACAGAGCAGAGTATTTGTGTGTGGGGGGCCTGTAATACAGAGCAAAGCTTGGGGTGGGACCTGTAATACAGTGCAGAGTATTTGTGTGTGGGGGGCCTGTAATACAGTGCAGAGTATTTGTATGTGGGGGCCTGTAATACAGAGCAGAGTATTTGTGTGTGTGAGGCCTGTAATACAGAGCACAGCTTGGGGTGGGGCCTGTAATACAGAGCAGAGCTTGGGGTGGGGCCTGTAATACAGTGCACAACTTGGGGTGGGACCTATAATATAGAGCAGAGCCTGAGGCGGGCCCTGTAATACAGACCAGAGTATTTGTGTGTGAGGCCTGTAATACAGAGCAGAGTATTTGTATGTGAGGCCTGTAATACAGAGCAGAGTATTTGTATGTGAGGCCTGTAATACAGAGCACAGCTTGAGGTGGGGCCTGCAATATGGAGCAGAGCCTGGGGGTGGCCTGTAATACAGTAGTAGACATTTACAAGCTTTGGCAGGTCTGAGCTTGGGAGGAGGACGGGGTGTAGCCATGATGCAATTTGCTCATTGGCAATGACCATGCCTCCAAAGGGAGCTTGTCAACCATTCACACACACACACGCCATGTTGACTAGATATGTGCACAAGGTTTTTAGTTTTTTTGCTTCATTTTGAATTTTTTTCATCCCGTCTTTTATTTTTGTTTTGGGTCACTTTGTTTAGTTTTCTTTTCATTCCGGGTCGTTTGTTATTTTACTGCAATTCACATTTTCGGACCGATCTGAAATTTCGGGCGGCGGTTATCGTTTTCGATCCACTTCATTTTTCGCTTTTATGGTTATTTCATTTTTTTTAAAACTATTTTTCGTTTCTATGAGTTATTTCGGATTTTGAGTTGATTTGTATTTCGTTTTTATTTCGAGTTTAGTTTTTTATTAGTTATTTCAGAATGCGAAACAGATTACTAATAATAGAATAAAAATACCAGCCGTCAACCGTTTATTTTTTCACTCGCAGGAAAAAGTCTCTTTACTTATTTATTTTTTAGGCATTATCGGGATTTTTTTGGGTTAAATATTAAGTTTCGTAATTTATTTTAAAGCAGCAAGGCTTTTTTCACATAGTTTTCAATATAAAAAAATCCCCCTTTTTATTAAATATTTATTAACCATTTGTTTTTTTCACTTGCAGCAAAAAGTCTCTTTAATTATTTTTTAGGATTTTTAGGCATGTTTTGGATTTTTTGGTGAAATTTTATTGTTCCTAATTTATTTTAAACCAAAGCTTTTTTTCCGTTCGGCAATGAATTGAATAGATACTATGTTTCAGCACCATGGAGAGTCCTGGATCTCTCCATGGTCCTGAAACATATTCAATGAATACTATCAGGTCTATTCAAAGAAAGGTGAAGTTCAGGAGAATGACTGGAGAAGTGAATAGGTCAAATAGCCAAACCAGAATAATTCTCTTATTTATCTCACTTTCCTAATTGGCTATTTGGTCTAGATTGTTCCCTTCTCCTGCCAGTACTCCTGGTTTTCACCTTTCTCTGAATAACCGTGTGTATGTTTCAGATCAGCAGTGCAGCACCATGAAGAGCTACGGAGCTCACCACGGTGGGGAAACATACAGGGCTATTCAAAAAGAGGTGAAAACCTTGAGAATGACTGGAGAACTGAAAATTCGAGGTCAAAATAGTCAAACCAGAAAAATTCTCCCATTTATCTCACTTTCCAAATCGGCTATTCGGTCTAGATTGTTCATTCTCCTGGCAATTCTCAAGGTTTTCACCTCTCTCTCTGAATAGCCCTGATAGTATCTATTCAATTCATTGCCAAATGGAAAAAAGCCTCATTGCTTTAAAATTAAAAAGGAACAATAAAATTTTACCAAAAAAATCCCAAAAAATAGCGAAAAAAAAACAAATAACTAAAGAGACTTTTTGCTGCAAGTGAAACAAATAAACGGTTTAGGTGAATCCTATAGGTTTCAACGTTAAAAAAATCCCTGTTTTTATTAGTTTGAAATCATTTTGTTCCATTCTTTTTTCGCTTTGTTATCATTCTGTTTTCTTCCGTTTAGGATCATTTTTGTTCTGTTTTGTATCGTTTTGGATCTTTTTCGGATCATTTTGCCTCCCGATATTTTGTTGTTTGAGTTTTGCTACCACAGTTCGTATTTTCGGCCCATTTGTAGTTTTGGACGGCCGAATTTTCGTTTTTCGTTAACCGAAAAAAAAAATGGTGATTTTCGTCCTAATTTGAATTTGGAACAAAACAAAATTGACATGTCTAATGTTGACTGTCTGCCTGGCTGAGTAACCGATCAGGATGAAAACTATGTGACAAAGTTGGGCTGCCAGGTGATCGGAAGAACTGAGGATAAACTGTGGGAGCCAACTCACAGCCGCAATGATTATTTCACGTTATATTACCTCTCCTCTTCCTGTAATCCACTGAATACCGGACACATTGATCGTAAGTTGTGCACCTGCAGACTCTCTCATATTGTAACGCCCCACGTTGACAAACTCAATCGATCCGTCCTCTCTCCGGTGCCAGTTTATAATACTGTAATCTGCTGGTGGGTCCCCATTAGGGTCGTAATATATGTCTTCTCCCATTTTGTTATCAAAGTGGACATCTTTGAGGAAGTGACGAACCTGCGGTGGAAAATGTGTCGATAAGTTTGTTACTGCCATAATGTTTTTGTAACGTACTTAATTTTATAACTATTTTAGTTCCTTAATATGAGTGCAAACTCTCTTTCTTTGCTCTTGTAATCCATATGGAAGAGAAAGCTGCTTTAACCCCTTCACTACCAAGCTGCTTTCTTTTAAACCGCTGCCAAGAACCAATGGATCTATGGACAACAACTTTCCATTGCAGACAGTGTAAAGATAAAAAAAATTGAGACGATAAGCTTATTTGACCCACTGAAGGAGATTTAGTACATTGAGTTTTCTCAGTCGTGGTAGTGAAGGGGTTTAAGTGACGTTCACTTCCCTGGCAATTTGCCAACAAATAAAATGGCTCGCTTCCGTTGGGCATGACAGACGTGTGTCTAGCGTTTCCACCATAGTTTACGATCAAGCTTTTCAGCATTGAGTTCACCGTTGTGTCAGTTGAGGTTGGTCAGCATTGCTTTCATGAGATATTCAATGGACATTCCCATTTAAACTTGCCGAGGTATCTTCAACAATGGTGGGACAATGGTAAAGGTCTCCAATAGAAAACTGCCAAAGTTAAAGTTCTTACTAAGTCCATTCCCGATAAAGGTGGTACAGCTTCTTTTACCATTTTCCACCATTATTTGAAGCAACTTCACTTGCCATTTTGCTTCCCTGGATTGTCGATGTTCAACATTTATTCTGGCAATGAAAACTCATGAAAGATAATGTAAGGAAAGGAAAAACCATAAAAGAAGTCATGGTCAAACTTACGTTCTACATTCTAATAACTAAAGAAGAACACCAATCCATTGGCTTGGCCCTGACTCACATACCTGCCATGGTTTAATGACGTTGGGATCTGTACATTAACTGTTAGGGCCACAGGCGATCAATTCATGAAGAGCATAGGCTACTGAATACACAGCGTTGTATATTCGATATGGGATTCTCAAGTCAAATACTACATATCTGTCTTCTGTATTCTTGAACGTTTCCAGTCTCTCATCCCCCGTGCACAGCAGACTCCCATTCTTTGTGCCAGACCAGTGGCAGTTGTGTACGATTTCCCAAAATCTCTCTATGTAGATGTCATTTGGAAGAGCGGTAGCTGGACGAATCAATATCAGGAACTCTTTTAATCCTGGCATTTCTGCGGCATGGACTGCTATTCCAAGAGTTCCCTTCATTATGAGACTGTACATTGTGGTAGAAACCATTGATGAGTGTATCCATCCACTGCCAGCCACCCATATCTTCCCAGAGTCTTGCTTCCCTATCAAAAGTTGGTTAGCCGATTGATAAGGGGATCTCTAGAGAAGATGATAACCACCTTAGCAGATGACCTCATAACTCTATCGGTGATGAACTCCATTTTTTCCACAGAAGTTTCTTTGCCAAACATCTCATGGTAAGCCAGACAGACACCCAATCTTTGGAGTTCCAGTTTCAGAATTTGGGAACCAGATATTCCGAAGTCATCATCAAGAGAGAGCAATCCAACCCAGTTCCATCCCATGTGGAACACCAACCTGGCCAAGGCAAGGGACTGTTTGTCATCATTGGGTATGGTGCGGAAGAATGACGGATACAAGAAACGGTTGGTCAGTGACGGTGAAGAGGCAGAATAGCTGATCTGGATGACAAAGATTGGCCAGACAAAGTGTTTCAGCGGATGAGACACCAACAAAGTAATAAAATATATAAAATAATTTAAATGTTTTTTAAATAATAATGAAATGTCTGAAGAATAACTACTTCTAAAAACTTTGTAGCACGTAGCTTTTGATGGTACAACGACGATGTCACGTTTCATGTTTATATGAGACGGTCATATGATGGAAAGCTCTGATGGAGACTTACAGAACAGCATAATATTGTTAATGTTGTATAGGAAGGACAAACCATGGAACGAGTGGAAAAACAGGAAATAAAGGTCCAACTGACTGACATTGGTCACACATAGGGCTCGATCTAATTCTATTGGCTGATTCAGTTGAATAAATTTGGCCAGAACCGATATTCGAAAAATGACTCTGGTCCGAAGAATAGTTGGACTGAAAACCACCCAAAAAAGCTTATTTTTGCACAGTTTCATGCCTATTTCTGCCTTTAAACTTGACTATTAAAAAAATCGGATATTTAATCCCTTGACGGCATCGCACGCCCAGCGGCAGGGGAGTCTGAACGCCTGCAGTCAATTGCGTCAATCAGTCACAGGGAAGTGAGGCGAGCCCGGGGAGTTGCTGGAGAGCCGCATGGCAAGCTATATGGCCCCGCGTCAATCAGGCCCACCTGCCTCCTAACGCTTCCTCGCCGTTAAAGGTATAAAAATGATTTAAGTCTGACTTCCACTGTTTCCCTGCCTGAAAATCCATTCATCAACACGTTTTAGCCATTTATATATATTTTTTAGATCGGTAAACGGATAAATTCGTATTGAATCGCTAATATTGATAATAATAATGGATATTTCCATTAAAAAATATCGCAGCGAGAGCCAATATCTGAGCCGAATTTATGTTGGGAATCGAAATGCCCAGTAAACCCGGATTTGAATCTTCCGACCTGAAAAATGGTCGAAACGCAGCCAAAAAAAGTCCCTATGCCGACTATCAGCCTAATTAAATCGAGGCCATAGTTTTCTATGTTGACTTTGAGGTCCTTACCTGAGGGTATTTGTAGAGTCCAAGCAGAGCAGCCATAGCCATAGATGATGATGATAGAGTATCGCCAATGATAGCAATAGGCACACCAGGTTGGCACTGGTAGTTAAGGATAGCACTATCCACTCCAGAAATGATCCAAAGAGTCGCCCAAAGAGTCCGAGAGATATCCAGACAGGAATCGACTATTTGAAACCCCAGTGAGATATTGGGGAGCAATGCCCCATCCTTATTAATGTCGTCAATGGCATATTTCATCGCCTGCATCCAAGTATAAGACTTGATAGAGAAGCTGAGTGAGATCAGAAAAAAATGAGAGACAAATACACTTTTCATATATTTCTCAAGAATTAAAAAACTTAAAGTAAGACTCCAGGACCCCTGTTCAAAGATACATCTCATAGAGAACGTCACAGGCAGCCATCGCCTTGGGTTAACATGGCTCCATATGCAAATTCTGTTGAAAATAAAAGCAATGCTAAAATGAGTGTGTAACAACAACTATTAATGTCATGGCACATGCTGGTGAAGCTCCTGGAAGGCCCAAGCTGGTGCTGCTCCATCCTGAAAACCCTGGGAGTCCATTTCCTTCTATGTCCTGTAAGTTCTAGGCCAGGTCTCGTTACCCTGGTTCTCCTGAAGACAGCCATAGTTGCTCCCATGTAACAAGCCCTGAGAACCCCTCCATAATGGTGGAGTTCCCAGGATACCTTGCTTCACCATTGCCATTACTTGGTGTGTATTGCGCCATGGGAAGGCTGCTTCTTCTAAGCTTTGATCTTGTTTACCTTCAAGACGTGTTCCTGCAAGTCACCTATATACTTATCCGTGTTCCTGCCAGCTATCCGTGTTCCTGCCTGTCATCTGTGTTCTTGCGTTGCCAGTTACCCATGTTCCTGCCTTTCACCTATATTCCAACCAGTGATCCTGTCCTGCCTCTCTGCTGTCTCTAAACCTCTTGTGAGTTCACCGGGAGTTGCCCTCTGGTGTCCTGAGTGTCCCTCACCTTTCTTCCTAGATACTTGCCTTGCCATTTCAAGTGCCATAACCTCTATATTTAATCCTATCCTATAAACCCCACTCCCTATTCATTTTTCTGCCTGTTTGTATCACCGCATCCTGGGCTCCTACGTTCTCCCCCGATACACCACCTATTACAATGAACCAGCTGTTGAGATTGCCAAGTGCTCGTTAATTCTCTTCACAATCTAAGTTCTCATTGTATAATGTGGGCACATGCGCCTCTATATGATGACAGATGCTGCCAATCACATTCCTTTGAAAAAGCATAATTTATGGGACATTTTTCAGCCACTGGACAAATTACCATGCAGCTGCCATAACCTTAGCTCAGTTGTGGCTAGTGAAGTTATGATATGGTGGGTTGCCACACTTCATCAGGCCTCCAAATGGAAAAATACAAGGGTAAAATCATGAATGTCTTAAAGGGGCGGACTGGGCATGTTTAGCGTTGTCTCAAGCATAACTAATTTGTCAGATTGTCCATATAGAGCTTGGTAAACCAGTTGTTGGTGGTGCTTCCTTGCAGTCAGTGTATCAGGATTGGGGCAAACTAACAGTATTTTGGGTTTTTACTTTATTTATTTTATATTTTAAACTAACCCCTTCCCTTCCGAGGGAGCAAAAATTGAGGGCCACTTCCTATTTCTTCTTGAAACTGACAAAACAGGGCATAACCTCTCTGAGTTACTCTTGACTCTGCTCTTTCCTTCATCCCTCACATCCAGTCTCTTTCCTCTTCCTGCCGCTTCCAACTGTGTAATATTTCCAGAATTCGGCCATTTCTTACCGTTGACACCACAAAGCAGCTCGTCCATTCTCTTGGAATCTCTCAACTTGTCTATTGTAATAATCTTCTTGCTGGCCTCCCTCTCTCCCATCTCTCCCCCCTAAAATCCATCCTGAACGCCTCTGCCAGGCTCATCCACCTCACCCGCCGCTCTGTCTCTGCCACTCCTCTCTGCGAGTCCCTTCACTGGCTCCCCATCCTCTCCAGAATTCAATTAAAAATCCTTACCCTGACCTACAAAGCTCTCACTAAATCAACCCCCACTACCTGTCCTCACTAATCACCAAATACACCCCAGCCCGCTCCCTAAGGTCAAACATTGACCTGCATCTAGCTTCTCCCCACATCACCTCTTCCCATGATAGACTGCAGGATTTCTCACGCACAGCCCCCATCCTCTGTAACGCTCTCCCTCGTACTGTCAGACTTTCCCCTAGTTTCCCTTCTTTCAAACGCTCCTTTAAGACATCCTATTTACAGAAGCCGACCACCCGACCCACTGGTGCCACCAGTCCATTACTCTCACCTTGCAGTCCTCTCCTCCTGTTTCCACCCCCAACCCTTCTAGAGTGTTTGTTCCCACGGGAATAGGGCCTGCGTTTCCTGATGTACTGGTTTGTCAAAATGTTGTTCAATGTATTGTAACCCTGTCTACATTGTGCCCATTGTAGAGTGCTGCGGAATATGCTGGCACTTTATAAATAAAGTATAACAATAATAATAACCCTCCTTGTTGTACTACTATTAGGCTTCAAAACATGGCTCATGGGTTTTTATGTATCATAGTATAGTTGCTTATCACCATCACCAACTACATTTAAGAAGACACCTCAGTGAAATACACACGCACACACATATAAATATATCTGCGTTGCATACAGATCCTTTATTTTAACTGCATGATTCAGCACAATTTCAATACGCAATGAAATGGGGATTACTGAATGAAATGAGGGCATAAAATCTTAAATGAGATCATAGTGAAAAATAGAATGACATGGGGTGTAATATATAAAGTGAGGTCAAAATTACATAATAAATGAAACGGGAATAAAAAAACAAAATGGGAAGATTGCAAATTGAAATGTGGTATAAAATAAAATGGGGCGAAATAAATGAAATGGGGTACAATGAACCAGCTGTTGAGATTGCCAAGTGCTCGTTAATTCTCTTCAGAATCCAAGTTCTCATTGTATAATGTGGGCACATGTGCCTCTATATGATTTATGGGACAAAAATTACCTTGGACAAATTACCATGCAGCTGCCATAACCTCATCTCAGTTGTGGCTAGTGAAGTTATGATATGGTGGGTTGCCACACTTCATCAGGCCTCCAAATGGAAAAATAAATGGGTAAGGTCAGGAATGTCTTAAAGGGGCAGACTGGGCATGTTTAACGTGACCTCAAACAGGGCTAATTTGTTAGATTGTCCATATAGAGCTTGGTAAACCAGTTGTTGGTGGTACTTCCTTGCAGTCAATCAGTAAGTCAGGATTGGGGCAAAATAACAGTATTTTGGGTCTTTTATTTATTTTATATTTTAAGTTAACCCCTGAGGGAGCAAAAATTGAGAGGCACTTCCTATTTGTTCTTGAAACTGACAAAACACACATAACCCTCCTGGTTGTGCTACTTATGGGCTTCAAAACAGGACTTGTGGGTTCTTATGTATGATAGTATAGCTGCTTATCACCAAATACATTTAAGAAGAGACCTCAGTGAAAAATACAGGCACACACATAGAAATATATCTGCTTTGCATACAGATCCTTTCATTTAAATGCATGATTCAGTACAATTTGTCTAGGCAATAAAATGGGGATTACGAAATGAAATGAGGGCATAACATCTTAAATGAGATCATAGTGGAAAAAGAATGAAATGGGGTGGACTATATTTAATGAGGTCAAAGTTACATAATAAATTAAATGGGGGAATAAAAAAATGAAATGAGAAGATTGAAAATTGAAATGTGGTATAAAATAAAATGGGCATAATAAATAAAATGGGGTACAATAAATGAAATCAGCACATATTTTATGAAATGGGACACAAAATACAATATGGACATACTAAATGAAATAGGGGCATAAGAGATAAAATGGGGATACTAAATGAAATTGAAGTATAATTACTGAAATGGGGCAAAATAAATGAAATGAGGATAACATATTATTTGGGGGTATAATAAATGAAATGAGGAATACAAAATTAACTTGGGTAAGTATAATAACTTAAATAGAGGCATAATAACTGAAATCGAGATACTAAATGAAGGGAGGCAAAATAAATGAAATGAGGCATACTAAATGAAATGGGGGTATAATAAATTAAATGAGGTATACTAAATGAAATTGAAGTATAATTACTGAAATGGGGCAAAATAAATGAAATGAGGATAACATATTATTTGGGGGTATAATAAATGAATGAGGAATACAAAATTAACTTGGGTAAGTATAATAACTTAAATAGAGGCATAATAACTGAAATCAAGATACTAAATGAAGGGAGGCAAAATAAATGAAATGAGACATACTAAATGAAATGGGGGTGTAATAACTGAAATGGGGCAAAATAAATGAAACGAGACATACCAAATTAAACGGGGTGTAATAACTGAAATGGGGCAAAATAAATGAATTGGGGTATACTAAATGAAATTGAGTTATAATAACTGAAATGGAGCATAACAAATGAAATGGGGATACCAAACTAATTGGAGGAATAATAAATGAAACGAGGGCATAAAAAATGAAATGAGGATAACATATTATTTGGGGGTATAATAAATGAAATGAAGAATACAAAATTAACTTGGGTAAGTATAATAACTTAAATAGAGGCATAATAACTGAAATCGAGATACTAAATGAAGGGAGGCAAAATAAATGAAATGAGGCATACTAAATGAAATGGGGGTATAATAAATTAAATGAGGTATACTAAATGAAATGGGGGTGTAATAACTGAAATGGGGCAAAATAAATGAAACGAGACGTACCAAATTAAATGGGGTGTAATAACTGAAATGGGGCAAAATAAATTAAATGAGACATATCAAATTAAATGGGGTGTAATAACTGAAATGGGGCAAAATAAATGAATTGGGGTATACCTAATGAAATTGAGTTATAATAACTGAAATGGAGCATAACAAATGAAATGGGGATACTACCAAATTTGAGGAATAATAAATGAAACGAGGGCATAAAAAATTAAATGGGGTATACTAAATAAAATGTGGGCATAAAATAAAACAGGGCATGAATAATTAAATAGGGCATGCATGAAATATGGCAATCTTCATCAGCTGTATATTTTTAAAGATTTAACAAGGGTCTTTTGAGGGTTTTTTTTGGGGGGGGTTGACTAAGAGGTTCCAAATTTCATACGGAGGTCATTCTACATTTCAAATTTTCTAAATGGAGATAAATTATCACCAGGGTAAGCCATAAATAACAAATTACATTACAGTGACCCCCCCCCATAAACATTGTGTTTGCCTGATCATATAACACCTAGTAATTTTACCATAGCTGGACTTACGTGTCACACTTAGCAAGTGTTTTTCTCTCTCTGAATGTATTTCCTGTGGGAATCCATCATGTATGTATAGGTAAGAGCGCCCCGATCATGATGTCTCCTGTTTGTACGTACCCCTTCAGCTCAGGGCCATGAAGGGTGCAAGACATGAGTTGTTCGAGAGAATCAATGAAAAAGAGAGTGCACAGGAACAGGAAGGCCCCAGGATCATGCTAGAGAGAGGCAGCTGGTGGGGGAAAAAATAAATTCATTTATTTAAAAAATATTACTTCTAAGTGCCATTGCACACATAATTTTCAGTTGATGGTCAATATGGCAAAGAATAATAATTCAATAGGGTACACTCTTTGGCATCACAAAGGCAGGTACATACTAACCATTATATTACCAGATTAGCCCAAACACCCTCGATTTTAACTCTGAATCCTCCCAAAACCTCTAAACCAACACATCCCCGATGCACAGCTCCCTGATCATAACTTTAGCTCTTCATAAAAAAAAAAAAAAAAAACACCATTTAAAAAAGCATATAGATGCCTCCCTCTTATGTACACATTTCTGCTTTCAAATTTCAGGATTTCGCTTTAAATATTTAATTTACAGTCAATATTTCCTCTGAAACAAATGGCATTCAGTTCATTTGACCATGGTGCGCTGAAAGAATTTCTGGTTTAGTTTTGTTTCAAATTGTATTCCAAATTTATAGAAAACTAAATCAATTACAAGTAATTATTAAAATTATGTTATAATTATATTATAAAAAATATAAATACATACTTGTAGAAATGGGAAATAAGATTAATTATTGGAAAGATTTTTAAATATACTCAAATATATTTCTTTAAAAAATAATTTCATTATATGACGTTATTGAGGTCACCGCCTTGTGAAGTTCGTTTCATTAGGATCATTTACAGACTCACACATGGAGACTTTTTTGAAAACGCATTTCTGTTGGGTAATTTCAGGATTTTGATAAAATTATTTAATTTTAATTATATGTCTCATCTCAGAGAAAAGACATTTAATACAAGATTACCAGTGTGTGCTGAAAAATTATCTGATTTAGTTTGATTGAAAATTGTATTCCACATAAAATGAGAATTAAATAAATTATATATGTAATTATATTATAATTAAATAATTAAAAAAATATACAGTCAGGTCCAGAAATATTGGAACATCGACACATTTCTAACATCTTTGGAACTATACACCACCACAATGGAGTTGGAATGAAACAAACACAATGTGCTTTTAACTGCAGACTGTCAGCTTTAATTTGAGGGTATCTACATCCAACTCAGGTGAACGGTGTAGGATTTACAGCAGTTTGCATATGTGCCTCCCACTTGTTTAGGGACCAAAGGTAATGGGACAATTGGCTTCTCAGCTGTTCCATGGCCAGGTGTGTGATATTCCCTCATTACCCCAATTACAATGTGCAGATAAAAGGACCAGAGTTCATTTCAAGTTTGCTATTTGCATTTGGAATCTGTTGCTGTCAACTCTCAAGATGAGATCCAAAGAGCTGTCACTATCAGTGAAGCAAGCCATCATTAGGCTGAAGAAACAAAACAAACCCATCAGAGAGATAGCAAGAACATTAGGTGTGGCCAAAACAACTGTGTGGAACATTCTCAAAAAGAAAGAACGCACCGGTGAGCTCAGCAACACCAAAAGACCCGGGAGACCACGGAAAACAACTGTGGTGGTTGACCGAAGAATTCTTTCCCTGGTGAAGAAAACACCCTTCACAACAGTTGGCCAGATCAAGAACACTCTCCAGGAGGTAGGTGTATGTGTGTCAAAGTCAACAATCAAGAGAAGACTTCACCAGAGTGAATACAGATGGTTCACCACAAGATGTAAACCATTGGTGAGCCTCAAAAACAGGAAGGCCAGATTAGAGTTTGCCAAAAACACCTAACAAAGCCTTCACAGCTCTGGAACAAGATCCTATGGACAGATGAGACCAAGATCAATTTGTACCAGAGTGATGGGAAGAGAAGAGTATGGAGAAGGAAAGGAACTGCTCATGATCCAAAGCATACCACCTCATCAGTGAAGCATGGTGGTGGTAGTGTCATGGCGTGGGCATGTATGGCTGCCAATGGAACTGGTTCTCTTGTATTTATTGATGATGTGACTGCTGACAAAAGCAGCAGGATGAATTCTGAAGTGTTTCGGGCAATATTATCTGCTCACATTCAGCCAAATGCTGCAGAACTCATTGGACGGCGCTTCGCAGTGCAGATGGACAATGACCCAAAGCATACTGCAAAAGCAAGCAAAGAGTTTTTGAAGGGACAGAAGTGGAATGTTATGCAATGGCCAAGTCAATCACCTGACCTGAATCCCATTGAGCATGCATTTCACTTACTGAAGACAAAACTGAAGGGAAAATGCCCTAAGAACAAGCAGGAACTGAAGACAGTTGCAGTAGAGGCCTGGCAGAGCATCATCAGGGATGAAACCCAGCGTCTGGTGATGTCTATGAGTTCCAGACTTCAGGCTGTGATTGACTGCAAAGGATTTGCAACCAAGTATTAAGAAGGGAAAGTTTGATTTATGATTATTATTCTGTCCCATTACTTTTGGTCCCTTAACAAGTGGGGGCACATCTGCAAACTGCTGTAAGTCCTACACCGTTCACCTGAGTTGGATGTACATACCCTCAAATTAAAGCTGA
The DNA here is from genome assembly GCA_009667805.1 of Leptobrachium leishanense. Taxonomy (NCBI): domain Eukaryota; kingdom Metazoa; phylum Chordata; class Amphibia; order Anura; family Megophryidae; genus Leptobrachium; species Leptobrachium leishanense. Next base: position 24,071,780 of record CM019065.1, on the reverse strand, counting down.
CAGTCTGCAGTTAAAGCACATTGTGTTTGTTTCATTCCAACTTCATTGTGGTGGTGTATAGAGCCAAAGATGTTAGAATTGTGTCGATGTCCCAATATTTCTGGACCTGACTGTATGTGTGTGTGGAATTTGGTAATAATATTAATATACTCTTAAATTTATTACTTTAAAAAATAATTAAATTATTTTTAATTTATTCAGGTCAATGCCGTGAGAAGTGTTTTTCATTACGATCATTTACAGACTCAAACCTGGAGAATTTTTTAAAACACATTTCTGTGATTTAATTTGAGGATTTTGTTAAAAATATTTAATTTAATGTATTTGCCTCAACTCAGAGAAATGACAATTAATGTGAGGTTACCAGTGCACGCTGAAAAATGATCTCATTTAGTTTTATTGAAAATTGTATTCCACTTAAAATGAGAAGTAAATAAATTATATGTAAGTATTAAAAAACTATATTATAATTAAATAATTCAAAATATATACGTGGGTGTGTAATTTGGTGATAATAATAATTACTAGTATTTTTTTAAATATCATTTTTTTTAAATATATATTAATACTATAATGAAATAATTAAAAACATATGGCTGCTGTTCCACGCCTGAGTCACTTCAGGTGGTGCCCCACCAGCTCCCGAATGGTGTATTGAGGGTATCAGTGCTGCAACTCTTAGCTTATATTTCCAGTGACGTTCCAGTGACATTCCACGCCACTATATATATATATATATATATATATATATATACAAGGTGGAAAGCCTGCTCGTGGATACTGCCCCAGCATGTGGATACTGCCCCAGCACGTGGATACTGCCTCAGCTCGTGGATACTGCCCCAGCTCGTGGATATTGCCCCAGCACGTGGATACTGCCCCAGCACGTGGATATTGCCCCCCAGCTCCTGGATATTGCCCTCCAGCTCCTGGATATTGCCCCCCAGCTCGTGGATATTGCCCCAGCTCGTGGATATTGCCCCAGCACGTGGATACTGCCCCAGCACGTGGATATTGCCCCAGCTCGTGGATATTGCCCCCCAGCTAATGGATATTGCCCCCAGCTCATGGATATTGTCCCCCAGCTCATGGATATTGTCCCCCAGCTCCTGGATATTGCCCCCAGCTCGTGGATATTGCCCCAGCTCGTGGATATTGCCCCAGCACGTGGATACTGCCCCAGCACGTGGATATTGCCCCCCAGCTCGTGGATATTGCCCCCCAGCTCGTGGATATTGCCCCAGCACATGGATACTGCCCCAGCATGTGGATATTGCCCCAGCTCGTGGATATTGCCCCCCAGCTCGTGGATATTGCCCCCAGCTCGTGGATATTGCCCCCAGCTCGTGGATATTGTCCCCCAGCTCATGGATATTGCCCCCAGCTCCTGGATATTGCCCCCCAGCTCGTGGATACTGCCCCCCAGCTCGTGGATATTGCCCCAGCTCGTGGATACTGCCCCAGCACGTGGATACTGCCCCAGCATGTGGATATTGCCCCCCAGCTCGTGGATATTGCCCCCCAGCTCGTGGATATTGCCCCAGCACGTGGATACTGCCCCAGCACGTGGATACTGCCCCAGCACGTGGATATTGCCCCAGCTCGTGGATATTGCCCCCCAGCTCCTGGATATTGCCCCCAGCTCGTGGATATTGCCCCCAGCTCATGGATATTGTCCCCCAGCTCATGGATATTGTCCCCAGCTCCTGGATATTGCCCCCCAGCTCATGGATACTGCCCCCCAGCTCATGGATACTGCCCCCCAGCTCATGGATATACTGCCCCCAGCTCATGGATATACTGCCCCCCAGCTCATGGATATACTGCCCCCAGCTCATGGATATACTGCCCCCCAGCTCATGGATACTGCCCCCAGCTCATGGATATTGTCCCCCAGCTCATGGATATACTGCCCCCAGCTCATGGATATTGCCCCCAGCTCGTGGATATTGCCCCCCCAAGCTCTCATGGATATATGCCCCAGATCAGACGCCAGACCAGACATGGGGCGGCTGTTCGAATGCTCTATCGGCATTTGAACAGCCGCCCCATGAGCTCCGCACCATACTTAGCTTTCCGAGCGGCGCCGGGGAAGTGAAAGTTTCCCCGCTTCCGGTCGTTGAAGGACCCAAGCCTCCCACGTGACCGGGGCTTGGGTCCTTCAAAGAGCGGAAGCGAGGGAACTTTCAGTTCCCCGGCGCCGCTCGGAAAGGTAAGTATGGCTCGGGGGTTGGATGCGCGCGGCAGCCGGGTAGAGGCTGCGAGCGCAGCCTCTGCCCGGCTGCTGTGTGCATCTTGTAACCGCCGCGGCGAGCGCACAGCCGGCTCGTGCCGCGGTGGTTGCATGTGCGCGCAACCAACCGCCGCTGGTTGCACGCGCATGCGCAGAGTAAGGCTTGGCGACGGACACGCCAAGCCTTACTCAATTATAGTATAGAAATATATATATATATATATCTACAAGACAAAGACTCAGGGACTGATGAAGCTGACATTATAGTCAGAGAAACGCGTATCCCAGATATCTGACTACCCATTATATGGATTTCCATTTTATATTGTTGATTTTATAAGAGTGTATTCAATAAATTTTTTATTTTATTTTAAAACCAGTATAATACGGATTCCGAGTCCTTCAATGAGAATTCTGACATAAGGAATCCCAAGAATGATGTGTGCAGAGCGCTCAACCTAAGGGAGTTAACCAGGAACCTCTGAGTGTAAAAACTGGGTAAAATAAGGAGATACTCGCAGCCTGGAAGCCACTACAGACCGAGATCATCAATACAAAAATATAAGTATTATTTTTATTTTCTTTTTCCCGCTTTATAATTGTATCATTTATATGTATGGAAAGTTATACATGTTTTGAGTAGATAGAACCAAAATTGTAATTGTGCTGGAGGATGTTTTTATGGTTTAAAATATAGTCACTATGTTACATGTTTACAGGTGCATTCTGTATATAGTCACTATGTTACATGTTTACAGGTGCATTTTGTATATAGTCACTGTGTTACATGTTTACAGGTGCATTCTGTATATAGTCACTATGTTACATGTTCACAGGTGCATTCTGTATATAGTCACTGTGTTACATGTTTACAGGCACATTCTGTATATAGTCACTGTGTTACATGTTTACAGGTGCATTCTGTATATAGTCACTGTGTTACATGTTTACAGGTGCATTCTGTATATAGTCACTGTGTTACATGTTTACAGGCACATTCTGTATATAGTCACTATGTTACATGTTTACAGGTGCATTCTGTATATAGTCACTGTGTTACATGTTTACAGGTGCATTCGGTATATAGTTACTACGTTACATGTTTACAGGAGCATTCTGTATATAGTCACTATGTTACATGTTTACAGGTGCATTCTGTATATAGTCACTGTGTTACATGTTTACAGGTGCATTCTGTATATAGTTACTATGTAACATGTTTACAGGAGCATTCTGTATATAGTCACTATGTTACATGTTTACAGGTGCATTTTGTATATAGTCACTATGTTACATGTTCACAGGTGCATTCTGTATATAGTCACTATGTTACATGTTCACAGGTGCATTCTGTATATAGTCACTGTGTTACATGTTTACAGGCGCATTCTGTATATAGTCACTGTGTTACATGTTTACAGGTGCATTCTGTATATAGTCACTGTGTTACATGTTTACAGGTGCATTCTGTATATAGTCACTGTGTTACATGTTTACAGGCACATTCTGTATATAGTCACTATGTTACATGTTTACAGGTGCATTCTGTATATAGTCACTGTGTTACATGTTTACAGGTGCATTCGGTATATAGTTACTACGTTACATGTTTACAGGAGCATTCTGTATATAGTCACTATGTTACATGTTTACAGGTGCATTCTGTATATAGTCACTGTGTTACATGTTTACAGGTGCATTCTGTATATAGTTACTATGTAACATGTTTACAGGTGCATTCTGTATATAGTCACTATGTTACATGTTTACAGGTGCATTCTGTATATAGTCACTACATCACAGGTGCATTCTGTATATAGTCACTAGGTTACATGTTTACAGGTGCATTCTATATATAGTCACTGTGTTACATTTTTACAGGTGCATTCTGTATATAGTCACTGTGTTACATGTTTACAGGTGCATTCTGTATATAGTAAATATGTTACATATTTACAGGTGCATTCTGTATATAGTCACTATGTTACAGGTTTACAGGCGCATTCTTTTTATAGTCACAATGTTACATGTTTACAGGTGCATTCTGTATATAGTCACTGTGTCATGTGTTTACAGGAGCATTTTGTATCTATCTATATTTACCCCATATCTATCTATCTATCTATCTATCTATCTATCTATCTATCTATCTATCTATCTATCTATCCCATATCTATCTATCCCATATCTATCTATCCCATATCTATCTATCCCATATCTAGCTATCTATCTATCTATCTATCCCATATCTATCTATCCCATATCTATCTATCTATCCCATATCTATTAATCTATCTTTCTATCCATATCTATCTATCTCTCTACCATATCTATCTACCCCCCACCTTACGTTTAATTGGTCAAACCCCTTGGTGTTCTGATGTGAGTGCGCGCCCTGCAGGATGTCAGTCGCACCATCCTCTGCGTGCCTTTGCTTTGAGGGTATATTTATACGTCTTCACAATTTACTGAGACTTGTTCAGAGCCCCCAGGGATGAACTTTTAATTGTACTTATTTTTTTGCATGTAATTATGTTGTTATTGAAGGATTGATGCAATGATTGCCAAGTTCATTATCTTTACATACGCAGGGAAAGCTGGATCCCATACCCATGATTGGCATGTATGGACAGCTCGAAGGAAATCAGCTGGAGTCACAGCTTGATGCAACGTGACACATGTGTATTTCATAAATAAATCTGAATACAAAGCTATTTTATTATTCATTAGGCGTCGACACATTCCACAGCACTGTACAAAAAGGTGGATAAATGGGTAAAGACATACCCTTTGGGTGCCTTTTGTTCAATCATTTCAGAAAATGTATATGCTAATCCGTTATAACGCTAGTGAGTTTAATTAAAAAAAACTCCAGAAATGGGTTTTATTTCTTTTTTCGTCTAAAAAGTAATTCGTACAATTGTTTTTTTTTTCTGTAGCTGAAATCACAGGCAATATGTAATTTAAAGGGGCATTCTGGTTCTCTTGAACGTTGTCTTAATAAATCCAGCCCAGTAAAACAAGCATTTTGCTTGTGTTCTACCTACAAGGAGTTATTCCCAGGGGTGAAATCCTAAAATAATAAGGGCAATTCTTTGCACAAAAATGTGCGTGTGTGCAAAAACGCATTAATGCGAGGGGAAAGACCTTTTGCGCTGACCGTCAAATTACGACGTTCGCCATACAATGCGCGTTAACATCTAACGCGAGTTACCCTGCGTGAGCGAAAGTTTTGCGCGCATCCCATACTTAACATTGCGAGCGCAAATACATTTGTGCACTGGTATGTGGATGGTATTACAATCGATGCGCAACTGTTTACGAACGACGTTTGCGCGCATAATTTTAACGTCTTTGAAAAGCTGGTGGTAACAGCAAATCTGAACGTTCTGGCTGAAACGAAATACACCAGCACGAAAAAAATAAATAAATAAAGTACAGTATAGTTACACATTCTACACATACCCAAACAATAAAATAGAGAGGTTGTACGTGTTTTTTTTTATTGCTGCAGCATATATACTCAGATTGATTTTGGCAGGTGCAAAAACTGAACGTGAGACATTTGTGGTTCTTAATTCTGATTGGCTGAATCACGGGAAAAAACAGTCTGCCCACTGATTTCTATACGCAGTGTTAATTTGCGCTCGTTTTTGAGCGTCTTTTTTACGTGCGATATTTTTGGACGGATGAAAAAAATGCGCTCGGATCGTAATACCAGCATTAATTTACACGCGTTAAAGTTTAACGCTGCGCGCAAAAAATTGCGCTGCGCGTACAAATTTGTGCAGAGAATGTAATAAAAGCCCAAAGTGTGGGAACTCAACAAAATTTCTCTCTGTGACGTAAGTCACTTTGGACTTTGGGGTGCATGGACCTGGAGGTATATTTGTAGGGTGCAGGCTTGATGTTCTATATTATTTCCTTGGCCTCCCTTGTGTGCAGAGTGTTATGTAATCAGAGTTATGCAAGAATAATGTTATTGTTTGTCTTCTGTATGGTCCATGTGTATCTTGTTATCTGCTGTATATTTGAGTAGTTGGTTAATCTTCTTTGTCAGGCAAACACTACCCCATTATCTGCTGTCTTTAGACTGTAATCTTGTTTATCATCACGATTGCCATTGTCCTGTCCGTCTAAGAATGTTGAGCGAATGTTTATTCCTTTCTAGGGTCAGCTATTGTGAATGCAAACGACCCATGTTTGACTGTATAAATATGTGTGCCTGTCCCCAATTCTGATCCTGAAATCACTAGTGACCGATCTGGTGAGCAGCGGCCAGAAAATTCAAAATCCAAGCTGCTGTTGACGCTGGGTTGGAGGAGGAAAGTCCTCCACATTACTCCCTGATTTCACCAGATTTGGGGAGCTGGGAGGGGGGAAAAGGGGGCTACTCCTCATATCCTAACCACTTTAAGAGTATACAGTGTTCAGGAAGAGTAGCGTGTCCCTTTAATTGTTGACACATATTGGGTATTAGGTTATTTTTTATCATAATAATAAATATCACATATTTTATGACTTAAAAAGAAACCCATGACTGAACATAAATAAAAGCATCAGACAGTGTAGGCAGAAAGGAACTCCACTCCCTCTGCAAAAATAGTGGAGGATCAGCACTCCCTTACGTTCCTACTCAACTTCCCACCTGGTTAATCCTATTTGTTCTGTACTATCCCACAATGTTACTCCTAAGCACAAAATAAAATTTGTGCAAATCAATGCAAAACCGGTGTGAATATGTGAAAAGTAGGGAAAATATACTTACACTATATTGCCAAAAGTATTTGCTCACCTGCCCAGCTCCTGATTTGGATGGGTGAGCGAATACTTTTGGCAATATAGAGTATATTGAGTAAACCGTGCTTATCCTTTCTCAGAGCCTTGCATCGATGGATAATATATGGAGAGGAGAAAAGGCAATATAGTGCAATTCGGTTTATATATCGTGACTTTTATATATAGATAAATTATCACTCACGCGGCCCAGAGCCTATATAAAATAATGGCTCTGTATAAGTGCGATGTGCCGATTAAAGGGATGGCACTGTCCTCCACACTGGAAGCTGGAACAACCGTTCTTGGTCTTCTGCTTCGCTGTCCACCAGGAAGGTTCTTCTGCCTGAGATCCTGTAGGTTTTCTGGAGGATCCTCTGGCTTTTCTCCCCTCTCTGATCTATTGTGTGGGAGATTAAAATCAAGCAAGGGAAAAAAAACCTGTCTTTGGTGCTGAAACTGAGTTGCAGCATCAAGGACTGTCGGCTCGTAATGAAGAAAAACTCGCCAGGCTGCAGGGGGGGGGGATTAACACCCCCCTCTCCCTGTTGCTGAAAATGTTTCACACCAGGGAGAGCAATGCTGAAGCCGGCTCCTTGGGGGGGAGACGTGAGTGAAAAAAAGGCTCGTTTTTAACAACAACAAAAAAAACGGAACCCAAAAGCTCGCCTGACAAAATCTGGGAAAATACCTAAAAAAAATCCTAAAATATCCATAAATAAAAAGGCTTTTTGCTGCGGAGTGAAAAAATTATAAAAACTTTAAGGTTTTTTCCATTGAATCCTATGGTCTTCGCGCACAGCGGTTTTCCTATACAATGCATTGTTTCACGTTTCGCCTGCACACGGCAGATTTTCCTATACAATGCATCTTTTCACGTTTCCCCGAAGCACGGGAGTTTAACTATACAGTGCATCTTTTTTATGTTAACTTGTACCAGGTCATCCCGGCATCGTTCGATAATTCCAAATAATTTGGAAAGATTGCTAGTCTCTTGTATTCGCAAAAAATCATCTGAAATCGTCCGTCAGTGGTTGGATGCAGTGGAAGAGGTCTGATTCACCCGCATGTTGTAGACGATATCAGATGATCACTAGGGATGAGCTGTTCGGTTCGATCAGTTCGGAGTTCGATTCGAACTTTGGCAGCTCGCAAGTTCGCAAACATCGAACTTTTTGGCGTGTTCGGTTCGAGTTCGAAAAAAAATTTGAAAAGAGTATAAAAAAATGCTTAAAAAATACTAAAAAATCTAGTAATAAAGAGACTCTTTACTGCAGAAAATTATAAGCAACGGTTTATTGGATATTGAATTAAAAAATAATGTCTATGTGCAAAGATTCTCACCTCTAAATGACCTGTGCTCTCAAACGGCGTAAACAACAGGTGTTTAATTAGTGTTTGGAGATAGCATGTGCTTTTAATTAGTCTGGTCTGATGAATTTGATACATTGTCTGTAGACTGAGGGTGTGGTGTCTCCTGAACATGTATCAAACAACACCTGTGCTTCTGAGAAGTGTTCATTTCTCTACTAAATGTTCCTCTGATATGCTGTTTAACCCCTTAACCCTGCATTTCATTGCTGTTTAAACGCGATTTGAAGCCACATTTTATTAAATGACCCAGACATATTAGATATCGTTCTTTCCGGCAAACTCCGCAGATTCATAATATATCATTTTTATATGTATACTTCATGTCCTGCCTGTATATTATGACAAAAAATGCAATATAAATTGAATTTTTAATCATCTGCATTGTGTAAAGTGTTTTTTTCACATTTTAGCACATGAGCATTTACGGTTATGTTTTCTATGGGGTGCACTTGTACAAAAATTAGAAATGGGGACTTGTTACATTTTGTGGGGGGAATTACGTGATTTATAGCAAACACACCCTATAGAAAAAAATCATTAGTGCAGCATCATTGTTCACATTATAATTGAAATGTGAACAATATTGCTGCATTAATAAAAATAACACACAAAAAAAATAAATGTTTTTATTTTTTTTTACTTTATACCTGGTAATGCTGGGTATCATTCGAAAGGCCATGCTCCGACCTTCTGATTGACACCCTCAAATGAACCCACTATCTCCACCAGGGGATTCCGGGCAGCTAGGGGTTCCCCGGCTATCTGACGTCATCGTGCTATGCGTGAGGACGTCAGGCAGTGAGGGGGGACCCGGGGGTGGAGCCTCCATCCAAGATGGCCCCTCCCACCGGAGCTAGGCCGCACTTCGGCGCCGCAAGGCATCTCTATACACAGCCCCATCAGCATCTCTATACACAACCTCACAGCATCTCTATACACAGCCTCACAGCATCTCTATACACAGCCTCACAGCATCTCTATAAACAGCCTCACAGCATCTATATACACAGCCTCACAGCATCTCTATACACAACCCCATCAGCATCTCTATACACAGCCTCACAGCATCTCTATACACAACCCCATCAGCATCTCTATACACAGCCTCACAGCATCTCTATACACAGCCTCACAGCATCTCTATACACAGCCTCACAGCATCTCTATACGCAGCCTCATCAGCATCTCTATACACAACCCCATCAGCATCTCTATACACAGCCTCGCAGCATGTCTATACACAACCTCACAGCATCTCTATACACAGCCCCATCAGCATCTCTATACACAAACAGCATCTCTATACACAACCCCATCAGCATCTCTATACACAGCATCTCTATACACAGCCACACAGCATCTCTATACACAGCCTCAAAGCATCTCTATACACAACCTCATCAGCATCTCTGAACACAACCTCACAGCATCTCTATACACAACCCCATCAGCATCTCTATACACAAACAGCATCTCTATATACAAACAGCATCTCTATACACAACACCATCAGCATCTCTATACACGGCATCTCTATACACAACCCCATCAGCATCTCTATACACAGCCTCACAGCATCTCTATACACAACCTCACAGCATCTCTGTGAGCCCTCAAATGAACCCCCTATCTCCACCAGGGGTTTCCGGGCAGCTAGGGGTTCACAGATGGCGGCCCCCACTGGAGCTATCCCGTACTTCGGCGCTGCAAGGCATCTCTATACACAGCCCCATCAGCATCTATATACACAGTCTCACAGCATCTCTATACACAACCTCACAGCATCTCTATACACAGCCTCACAGCATCTCTATACACAACCCCATCAGCATCTCTATACACAGCCTCACAGCATCTCTATACACAACCCCATCAGCATCTCTATACACAGCCTCACAGCATCTCTATACACAACCCCATCAGCATCTGTATACACAGCCTCACAGCATCTCTATACACAGCCTCACAGCATCTCTATACACAACCTCATCAGCATCTCTATACACAACCCCATCAGCATCTCTATACACAGCCTATACACAAACACCATCTCTATACACAACCCCATCAGTATCTTATACACAGCATCTCTATACACAGCCACACAGCATCTCTACACAACCCCATCAGCATCTCTAAACACAACTTCACAGCATCTCTATACACAACCCCATCAGCATCTCTATACACAAACAGCATCTCTATACACAACCCCATCAGCATCTCTAAACACAGCCTCACGGCATCTCTATACACAACCTCACAGCATCTCTATACACAACCCCATCAACATCTCTATATACAAACAACATCTCTATACACAACACCATCAGCATCAGACTTGTATTGAGTTCGTGTTCGAGTTCGAATTTGAACTTTTGAAAATTTCGAGTTTGAATGTGAACCGAACTCGGGTGTTCGGCTCATCGCTAATGATCAGACCATTGCACAAAATACGGTGCCAGTGGATGGCCGGCCTTCCACTGGGTCCGTATTTGTGTGATCGTGCAATTGTCCATCGTCGTCCGTCATCATCCGACCAATCCCACAACATGCTGGAGATTCAGCCCTCGTCCACTGCCTCCAACTTCCATCGGACGACTGCAGACGATATTTTGCGACTACATCAGACGAATGATCTTTCCCATTTCAATGTGATTTGTCGGACGAAGCCGGGACAATCTGGTAAAAATTACATGAAAAAAAAAGATGAATTGTATAGTTAAACCGCCATTCAGGGAAATTGTCCCATAGAGAAGTGATTCAGTTTGACAGGTGAATCCAACAGGATTCAATGTAAAAAATTATTTTTGTGTTCATTTTTCCTTAATTCATCTGTTTATTCTTTTCATCCGCAGCAAAAAGCCTTTTTATTTATAGATTTTTTTGGAATTTCTTATTTTTTAGGCAAAATTTTGGATTACCGATTTTTAAAAAAAAGTCTTTTTTTTCCCTTCTCCGACAAACTGGAAAAAAAAAACACCTGCGAACATTGTTGAAAACATGTAGGGAACTCCGGTGCTGTTCGTGGTGCTGAAAGGGCTTAAATAATCAGTTTGATGGCTTTGCCGTTCTTCCCATCGGTCTTCCGGTCCATATTTGCTTCCAGTGAACGACCTAGTTCGTTCAAGATCGTTAAAACAAGCTGTTCGTAGTCAGACAGCCAAGTCAGTCGTCTGACTAAGGCCCCGTGGATGGCAATCCATAGGGGTAGGAGGTGAAAATGTCTGCTGTTGTTTGCAAAGGATGAAGATTTATATCACGTTACAGAATTAAAAGGCTGGAGGACAAAAAGTTCAGATGTAAAACACAAAATATCTGTGAGAGGAGGTCCATACATAAGGTTAAAATACATTAAATTATGGTGCTATTTTTTTTTCTTCACGAAAACCTATTCCTTCCTTCTAATACTAAAAAAAAACTGATATCCCCACAGACGATCATGGAGATTTGAAGTGACTCAAATGTGGAGGTGGTTGGTGCACAGAATTGCTCTACCTATTTAATTGTGGTTTCTCTGCGAAACAGCACTTTGGAGACCTCAAAACTCAACTTGATGATGATGTCCCAAGGCTCCAGAAGATCCACAAGTGGTTTAGTAGACGCAAATCTGGAAAATTTGATGTCTCTGGTGGCCAAGATGAATTAATATCTGGATCAAGAACCTCAAGTCTTTCTCATAAAAAGCTTGGGGAAGAGTTTGACATTCCAAAGAACAAAAACAATGAGGATTCTTCATTACGAGGCGAGCTCTGTCAAGAAGTAGTCCATTGGGTTCCATGCTTGTTGAACACAGAAAAAAAACTGCTTGAGTTGTGTTTGCCAAAAAGTTCCTCATCCCATTTGAAGATGTAAAGTCTAGACCGTATCCATGTGTGGGAAGCCGTATCACGCGGCGAAACGTGTCCTGGTCATCTGGCCATGCCAGATTCACTATATTTTATATTGTTTTATGTTTTAATTAAAGAATTTTACTAAGTCCAGTCCCTGATGTCCTGGAATTCATGAGGGTTTTCGTGGATTCGTCCTACAAAACAAATCCACAGGCACTCTACCTAGAGCTTGGTTAAGCTCCATCAAATGTGAGTTGACACTCTGTTTTAATATTTCCATATATTGAATGGTGGATCTACACAAGGGAGTTCCCTTGTTTTCATGTTCTCTCTTATGTCCAACGTTGAGAGAAGAGCCCGTATTTGAGAGGTGTGTGTTACCTTCAGAACATCAAGAAGAATAATACCCAAATGTATCTACCCACTCAGAACCAGTGATAGGGCACTATATTTGTGAGTGGAACCAATATATATATAATATAATCAAACATATAATCAGCATGCTCTGCACCATTATATGTATTTTGCTTCTTTTTATATTTAACCCATGTGGATGATGCATATCACAAGAACCACCTGAATCCCGAGAGCGACTAACATCGCGCTACCAGATACGTATCTACACGTTTTTGGCACACTGGTTTAGGGGAAACCACTAATAATCTGGTTTAGCATTGGGATACTGGTGGTGATGCAAGTTGTGGGCGCTAACCATTTTTCCTGTGTGTACATGGGGACTAACCCGATGTGGGAAACAAAGACTAGTAATAGACGAAACGCGTCGGGCTTTTATCATTATTTTATGATATATTTTATATACAATAAAACATTCATTTATTTTATTGGATGTTTTCATCATTCCTGATTGTGGGGAGAAAAAGTGGTGTTCCACATCGGGTTGGTTCCCATGTACATCTGTACAACTACTAGGTGCTGAAGTCTCCATGCGTATCTGATATTTTTGTTTGGAGCAGTGGACCATCTCCTGGGAGTCTACTTCAGCACTACAACTAAGTTGAGTATATATCCTCCTATCACCTTATTTTTGCTCTGAATCCACTCCCTTGACAGACCCCCTTTCTCCCACCAGCAGTCTTTCATGCCGTTCTCGAGCCCTTAGCCGAAGCTTAAGAATGGGTACACTGAAAGCACGGTGATGGCATTCTCCAGAAATGAGTCAGCATGTAGATCTTGAGGTTAGAGGTTAGAACAGTCAGTCTGAAACTGAGCCTTTAATAAATAATATACACAGTGCCAGACAGGGCCAAGCGACCCATGGAAAATTACGCCCTGGTGTCTTACTGCAATCACTGCCTGGTGTCTTGCTCTCTGTGATCTAGTTAGATTAGAGACAGATAATGGGAATAACTCTGGACACCAAGACACATTTTGCAACATTCCAACAAACCAGAAAAATAGTAGATTGTGAGGATAGACAGGGGATTCAGATTTACAGTATCTGATAATAGAACAGTGTTTGCCAAACAAGACAGGCAAAGACCACTCCATAAACAAAATGACTAAATTGACAAAGGTGAAGCGCCAACAAGGATAGCGAGTAATCCCGTACGCTAAATGTTGTGCATGGTGGTTCCTTTAAAAACCTGAAGAATGTGCATATAAGAGAAACAACGTAGCGCCAGTACACAAATCGATACCGGATAACGAGACTCTACACCATACATGTCCATCAATGAGTCTTTTCTTTTCTTCTAGAATTTGCCTTTGATATATGCTGGTATTAAAAAAGAAGACATAGACCAAAATTGCGCAGTATATCAATTCAACAGTAAGGAAAAGGGATAGGGGTTCCAACTCCCATTCTCCAGCCAGTATCCGGCTCTGGGGTGGATTTCTTTATGGGTCTTAATTTTTTTCAGGCGCAAATTCACCCCTTGATGGATCCTTATCCTTGGTAGATCTCCCCTGCAGTGTGTTGTAAGAAAATACCAGGCACTCCCCTGGCGTAATACCGTATAGGACAATAAAAATAGATATGTGCTGATTTAAAACTCACATATTATTGAGCCTCAACTGGCTCCAAGGATAATGCACAGGAATTATAAGGTAATTCCCCAAACCTTCTTGTTAGGATTGCAGGAAACAGCAGTATTTAAAAACATTTATTTATGAACAAATAATAAAACATAGCTACCAGAACGCGTTTCGCCCCAGAAGGCTTCTTCAGCTGGTATCATACTGCGGTGTTGTCACGGGGGACACCTGGCGTGAGCCAAGGTGGGCCCTTTCTGAGAGATGTTAAGCCCTTTAGACAGGTTTGCTGCTGGCTTAATGGATACAGAACACAGCACACAGATAACACAGAAACTAGACAAGAATGACAGAACTGAAAGAACACAATAGTACACACGAGGAAACCCTGATCTGGGGCAAGGTCCTTATACTGGCCTTCTTATACTAAACGGGGTACAGGGCACAAAGAATAAATGACACAGAATAAAAACAGGGGTCAACAAGAGAATAGTCAGGAGTGCAAGAGGGTCTAAACGCCGGGGTAATGTGGCAGCCGTATGCCAGGGATCAAGAGCCAGGAGAGCAGGTCAGACAAGCAGAGGTCGGTACAGAGGGTATCAGAGTGCAAGGTGCAGACAAAAAATAGTCAGAGACAGGCCTAGATCATACACAGTATAACACAGATAGCAATAGTAGCACTACAAGAAACAAGACCCTCGGGAACTTGTCCCATGCAAGAGCCAGGAGCTATTGCACTGCTTGCAATATATAGAGTGAACAGGACTAAGCTAACAGGACATGTGATTCCAGGCCTGAACAGCCACAGGGGAATCCAGGAGTGACACAGGGCGAATGGCTAAACCCAGATAGGGAAGAGCTTGCCTGGATCGCTTTCACCGCCTGGCTGGAAGGTAGAAACGTGACAGGTGTCCTCTGACTTGACGTCCCTTTGCTCGGGAGTCGGGGAGCTCAGCAAGCATACCCACAAATTGTAGGAAATGCTGGTGATCAAAAAGGTGATCACATGAGTGATCAAAATGTCATAAATGCGACAACAACACAATGGTTCAAAGTATCTCCTTGGCTCACTATCCAATTAGATGGTTCACAAAGGAGGGCACCAAGCTCGCCCCATCACCATTCTTTCAACCTGTAGCGAATAAATGTAATAGAAAAATAAATAATCCTAGTAAAGTTCATTGCGCCCCCGGCTTCTTGCGATTCTAAAAGTGTCACGGATCCCCCTGATACTAGAGTGGTGGTCCCTATACGCAGGACTCTCTCTACCCTTCCGATCCTTAGAGTGGTCGGCACGACTAGACAGACATAGGATGATACACAAGACCTTAGAACAATTAGCTCTTCCCAAGACCCTAACAACACAAGGGGTAGTCTGATGTGTGCTTAGGGTGCCACACAGACTGACCTCAATACCAGAATTAGAAGAGTTAATGCCAATACCAGGGGTTACGCACAGAATGGTTCGTTCGCCAATGCCAAGGGTCATACACAGAGTGGTTCGTTCGCCAATGCCAAGGATCATACACAGAGTGGTTCGTTCGCCAATACCAAGGATCATACACAGAGTGGTTCGTTCGCCAATGCCAGGGGTCATACACAGAATCGTTAGTTTGCCAATGCCAGGGGTCATGCACAGAATCGTTAATTTGCCAATGCCAGGGGTCATACACAGAATCGTTAGTTTGCCAATGCCAGGGGTCATACACAGAATCGTAGTTTGCCAATGCCAAGGGTCATACACAGAATCGTAGTTTGCCAATGCCAAGGGTCATACACAGAATCGTAGTTTGCCAATGCCAAGGGTCATACACAGAATCGATAATAGCCAAAATATATTCAAGAGCTCTGCGGGAAGTAACTACCACGTCAGGGCACCGGCGTCTCTGTGAGTCTGGGCTTTAAACCCGGCGGGTCCGCGTCTCGCCGCCAGGCCCCGCCCCCCGGCGTCTCACGTGTGCGGAAGCGTCCGCAATATCACTCGGCGCCTGGCCAGCGAGCAGCGAGGAAGCTGCTGCCAGGCGCCGGGGGGGCGCGGGGGCCACCGTGACAAAAAGGAGAGGGGAGGCATTATATATACAGAGTATACAGAAACCAAAACTCTCTATATCATCTTTCCTTTCTATATTTGAATAGACACAATTGATATCTACAGACACCCTTACGTAGTCCGTTCTCCATTCAAAATATGAATTATACATTGTTTTACCCAGAAATACATTCTGATTTCTAACGCTTACAAGTGTGTCCTGGGCAGGAATAATTCAAAGAATTATTACATCTTATTATCTGAGATATAACTAGTTATTATACACAGCCTGGTCAAAAGACAAGTCAGCTACTGGGTGTAACTCAGCCAATAGTTGCTTGCCTTCCATTGGATAATTACTGCAGTGATTAATTTGTTTCAGCATAAAATGATATCATATGACTCCCTGAATATACTGAATGAGCAAGTTTTTCTATCAATGAGTTTTTTCTTCCCTGATGGCGCAGCGGGCATATTCCAAGATGGCAATGCCAGGATTCATCGGGCTCAAATTGTGCAAGAGTGGTTCAGGGAGCATGAGACATAATTTTCACACATGGATTGGCCACCGCACAGTCCAGACCTTAACCCCATTGAGAATCTTTGGAATAATGTGCTGGAGAAGACTTTACGCAGCCTTGCGACTCTCAGGTCATCAGTACTAGGGATGAGCTTTTTGGGTTCGGACGGTTCGGAGTTCGGCCCGAACTTTGGCAGCTCGAAAGTTTGCGAACTTCGAACATTTTGGGTGTGTTCGGTTCGAGTTCAGAAAAAAAAAAGAAATTTTGAAAAAAGTATAAAAAATGCTTAAAAAATACTAAAAAATCTAGAAATAAAGAGACTCTTTACTGCAGAATATTATAAGCAACGGTTTATTAGATATTGAATTAAAAACTAATGTCTAGGTGCAAAGATTCTCACCTCTAAATTACCTTTTTTTTTCAAACTGCATAACAACAACAGATGTTTTAGTCTGGTCTAATCAATTTGATACATTTTATGTAGGATGAAGGTGTGGGGTGTCTGCTTCTGTTCTGAGTGAGTAATTTCCCTCCTAAAACTTCCTAATATGCTGCATTTAACTGCTGTGTGAAAAAATACAAAATTTCCTCATTGCCCGCTTTTAACAGCTAAAGCAATGTTATTTTTCACCTCGGGATTAAACATTCACAGGGTTATTCAGAGAGCGGTGAAAAGCAGGAGAATAACTCCCTCCCCTCCCTCCCTTCCAGGCGATCTCCCAGGATTGCCGGGGGTCGCCTGGAAATTACGTCATTGCGCATGGCGCGATGACGTCATTTACATCGGGGAGGAGCTTCACACAACCTCACAGCATCTCTATATACAGCCTCACAGCATCTCTATACACAACCCCATCAGCATCTCTATACACAAACAGCATCTCTGTACACAACCCATCAGCATCTCTATACACGGCATCTCACGGCATCTGAGGACGCTGAAGTCAGAACGCCGTGGGACCCCGGACAGAGAGGTGAGTATCTCCGCCAGGGGTCCCACAAAGCTGATGACGTGTGGGACACGTCCTCCTCAGCATACAGCGGGAGTAACTGAGGACGTGTCCCACACGTCGTCAGCAGTGAAGGGGTTAAAAACGTATTTTTTAAAAACTTTTTGTCCTTGTTTCCTGTCCCCCAGAGCACTACCCGGACCCCCATACACCTTTTATGGCAAATATCTAGCATATATGCCCTCTTGGAGGGCACTCTAAAAATCGAATTTTCAGCCCCATTGACTTGCATGGAGTTCGAGTTCGGGTTCGGACCCGAACATATGGAAAGTTCGGGTTCGGGCCCGAACTGAACTCGGGCGGTGTTCGGCTCATCCCTAATCAGTACAAGATCTTGGCCACAAATTAATGCCACTCTGGACGCAAATAAATGCTATGACATTACATGAGCTTGTTGACATGATGCCACAGAGAATGTGTGATGCAATCACAGCAAAATACAGTGCAAACAAATATTACAGTGTGAGAGTTTTTATTGGCCCGGCAGCGTATTATTTTATTTACAATACTATAATACTTTAATACTTATATTCAGATTTTTTTATAGATTCATTAATTTGTATAGATTTGTTATAAACCAATGTAATGATCCCATGAGATATTCTCACAGCCACATGAATGAATCTGAGGAACGTTGAGTAATGATTTTATAATAAATTTAATTTATTATACTTTATAATTTTTTGGCAATAGGTGATATATATATTTATGAACATTGGACATCAATAGAGTATCCTGTACTCCAAAATCCAAAACCTCCACCACTGCACTCTTCCACAATACCTCAGAGGGGTTACGGTGTGAAGGCACTTGCTGCCACCAAAGGCACAATATTTGGGTGCACTGCCACTGACGCCTATACCAGATTCATATCATTTTAATATTGGACAGCAGGATCCAACCCTGCACTCTTCCACAATACCACAGAGGGGTTACTTATGGTGAGAAGGCACTTGCTGCCACCAAAGGCACAATATTTGGGTGCACTGCCACTGACGCCTATACCAGATTCATATCAAATCAAATCAAATCAAAATAAGCTTTATTGGCAGGACCTAATACATTTTAGCATTGCCAAAGCATATGGGGAGGTTATATGGGGTGAAGGGGGCGTAGTGGGACATATTTGGGGGGGAATGGGCAAGTCCATGGACATTATCAGGGGTAAGGGATAATGTGAACTTTCGAGTCCCATATCATTTTAATATTGGACCGCAGGGTCCAACCCTGCACTCTTCCACAATACCACAGAGGGTTTGCGGTGTGACGGCACTGTTGCCGACACTTAAGGCCCAATTTTAAAGCACCTATTGTTACTTTCATCCAAAGCCTGCATAAGTTTCGCCATTATTTAGCCCAAAAAATCACTAAACTTATTCTGCGTGTTCTAAAACGTCTCCTCTTTTCATACAGGCTGCCGCCCCAAGCAGTTGTTTATGAATAGATTAAAGGAAAACCATTTACCGTCATTTGAAATGTCATTGTTTTGTTTTTAAATGTTTCTATACATCCTACAAATCCGCCACTTCACGGGCAGGTTATGGGGACCTCCTAGGCACGATATTTGAAGGAATTTTTCGTTTTTATTTTTAACCCTTATTTCATGGAAAACTCACTGTCCCTTTGAAAAAGTTTTTTTTTTACTTTTTGTCCTTGTTTCCTGTCCCCCAGGGCACTACCCGGACCCCCATACATCTTTTATGGCAAATATCTAGCATATATGCCCTCTTGGAGGGCACTCTAAAAATCGAATTTTGAGTCCCATTGACTTGCATTGAGTTCGAGTTCTAGTTCGAATTCGAACATTTGGAAAGTTCGAGTTCGAATGTGAACCGAACTCGGGGGTGTTCGGCTCATCCCTAGTAATCAATTCCTGTGCCGAATCATCTTAAAATTTCTCCGACCACTAATGGGATAAAACCATAAAAAAGTATCTGTTTTTACGAAATCTTAGCCAATATAATTATGTGTCTACAAATATTAAAGAAACATAAGGGGTTATTCATGACGCTGACATTTCAGTGCTCTCTCGTTCCCTGCACTTTGGGGTATCAAATTTCCCAATCCTACTGTGAATTCAGCATTCACCGCAGGGTCCCCGAAGTGCAGGGAACAGACCCGAAAATCCACCACAAGACCGACCGAAACAAGGTTAAAAATCCACCGCAAAACGCATCTGATACGATCTGACGCCGAAAAAGCCGACGATCTGCCGAACACAGGGCCGACCAGTCACTGGAAAAAGCCGACAAGCAGATGAATGGGGTAAAAAATCCCCCAAAAAAACGATTGAAAGTGTCAAAATTGAGACGCTGTTTGCAAAATAACTACTGAACGGAAATGTCTGAAATTTAACATATAAGATCCTATGAATGATAATAAAAAGGTCTGTTACAGAAAAAAAAACACTTTTAGAAAAAACAGATTTTTTTTTTCTAAAAGATCCTAAAAAATAAATAAATGAAGAGACTTTTTGCTGCAGATTATAATAATTAACGGTTTATTAGATATTGGTCACGGGCAAGTTATGGGGACCTCCTAGGCACGATATTTGAAGGAATTTTTCGTTTTTAATCTTATCCTTTATTTCATGGAAAACTCACTGTTCCTTTAAAAACGTTGTTTTTTTAAACTTTTTGTCCTTGTTTCCTGTCCCCCAGGGCACTACCCGGACCCCCATACACCTTTTATGGAAAATATCTTGCATATATGCCCTCTTGGAGGGCACTCTAAAAATCGAACATCGAGTCCCATTGACTTGCGTTGAGTTCGGTTCGTGTTCGAGTTCGAAATTGAACTTTTGAAATTGTTCGAGTTCGAATGCGAACCGAAACACGGGGGTGTTCGGCTCATCACTACTCCACAGTAATAAAACTCCTAGCAATGTGCTGTGTGTATGAGCGTATCACAGATTCCACAGCAATAAAACTCACTGATAGATATATATATGATGAATATATTGCCCCAACTCACACGGATATATTGCCCCAGCTCACATGGATATATTGAGTTGCCCCCCAGCTCATATGGATACATTGCCCCAGCTCATATGGACATATTGCCCCCAGCTCATATGGACATATTGCCCAAACTCACATGGATATATTGTCCCAGTTCACATGGATATATTTCCCCAGCTCACATGGATATATTGCCCCAGCTCATATGGATATATTGTCCCAGCTCACATGTATATATTGCCCCAGCTTACATATGGATATATTGCCCCAGCTCACATGGATATATTGCCCCAGCTCATTTGGATATATTGCCCCAGCTCACACATGGATATATTGCCCCAGCTCATATGGATATATTGCCCCCAGCTCACACAACATGGATATATTGCCCCCAGCTCACACAATATGGATATATTGCCCCCTCTCACACAACATGGATATATTGCTCCAGCTCACACAACATGGATATAGTGCCCAAGCTCACATGATATATTTCCCCAGCTCACACAACATGGATATATTGCTCCAGCTCACACAACATGGATATATTGCCCCAGCTCACACAACATGGATATATAGTGCCCTCCAGCTCTCACCTCCTGCCACCCCGTGCTTTGCTCTCTACGAGCGTCCGCCGGCATGAAGCTTGGCCACGCGTGCTCGCCTGGGAACCACCTGACCAGCCGCTTCTCGCAAGATCCCGGAATTCACGTGAACTCCGCGATCTTGCGAGATCGCGGCTGGTGGATCCCAGGCGAGCGGTTGGCGTCTTCTGAGTGGCATCAAGTCGTCTTTCCATGATTGTAAAGTAGCATCCTGGTGGTTAGGTTGAACCCGCTTCTCATAAAGTCGAGACTTGCTTCTCCAGAGTTGTATTGGAGGGATGTGCTGAATTTTATTTTGACTTGCTTCTCCACGGTTAAAGAGCAGAGACATTGCCACTGGACTCCACAGCCAATATTGTGTGGTAGGCAAGTGTGTACCGTTAGGTGTCTTGCCCAAGGTCACATACTGGAGAGGAGCTCTGGCCAGGATTCAAACCTGTGTCTCCACAGTTATAGAGCAGTAATGTGATCTCTACTACATCCAGCCGGTATATCTCAATCTATCCCCTATCTATCTATCTATCTATCTATCTATCTATCTATCTATCTATCTATCCCATATCTATCTATCTATATGTCTGTCTATCTATCTATCTATCTATCTATCTATCTATCTATCTATCTATCTATCTATCACATATCTATCTATCTATCCATATCTATCTATCTCATATCTATCTATCTATATGTCACATATCTATCTATCTACCCCATATCTATCTATCTATATGTCTATCTATCTATCTATCTATCCTATCTATCTATCTATCTATCTATCTATCTATCTATCTATCCCATATCTATCTATCTATTCCATATCTATCTATCTATCTATCTGTCCCATATCTATCTATCTATCTATCTATCTACTCTATTCCTCTACCAGTCTATTAATTTATATCTATATATCTCTATTGCTATAATTTTATCTCCTTATATATCTACCTATCTATAAATATTTTTCTTTGTTTCTTATATATTACTTTATCTGTTTGTGCAAGATAGATCTAGTTAGATAATAGACAAGATAGCGAGAGAGAAAAGGAGCGAGCGGAGATAGATGATGGATATGGGATAGATAGATAGATAGATAGATATGGAATAGATAGATAGATATGGGATAGATAGATAGATATGGGATAGATAGATAGATAGATAGATAGATAGATAGATATGGGACAGATAGATATGAGATAGATAGATAGATAGTGTAGCGCTGGTTTTAATTCACTGTCATGGTAGTACTTGTTTTTGGCCACCAGAGGGAGACAAGCGCAATGCAAGACATTGGGACTACATTTTCCAGCATGCTTTGCGGGCGGGAACAGGAAGTGGGTGGGAAAGAGACACTTACATCCGCAGCCTCATGGAGAGAGCCGTCAGAGCACACAGAGGAGTGAGAGGAGCAAGACGCAAGTGCAGAAGACAGTGATCGCGACCAGGCCAGAGCGCAGTTGCAGCCTAACAGAGCTGGAGATCGGGTTTCCCTTCTTATTGAACGAAGACCCGTGATCCACCGTTAGTAACCCTACACCGATACAGAGTACGCTGAAGGACCCCGAGTTAGGAGACCGCAGACGATCTAACAGGGAGTGCAGGCGGTGAGCTGGACATCTTGTGGCAGCTACAGACAAGCAAGACAGCGGATCCGGTGACACAGAGTATCCCAGTCAAAATCGAGCGGAGAGACGTCCTGGGTCGAGCGGAGCGCAGAGTATCTGGCGGATGGGTGAGAGGCCTTCCCGGCCACTGTAAAATACTAAAGCACGCTGCAGTTTCCTCAAAACCTACAGGGCCCCAACGTGACTAGTCGAAGATACCTCATAAATAATTCACTGGCCAGTTGAATATTGTACCCGGGTACCAATACACACCTACACTTACATTTCTTGAGACATAGCCTGTACGGGACTCACACTCCAACCACGAAGGGGTTAAAATTCTTTTTTCCTTTTCCGCTACGCGTTTCTCGCATTACGAACTACTGTAAATATATATACGTATACCGTGTTACTCTTTATATGCCAGTTTATCCAGTAAACTATATAATTTATAAAATCCACAACGGTGCTGGAGTATATTTATTCCCTAGTGCGGGGAGACTGACCCGAGTTTCAAATTCAGCGGCTCCTCCGGGAGTGAGCGCTACAATAGATAGATAGATAGATAGATATGGGATAGATAGATAGATAGATATGGGATAGATAGATAGATAGATAGATAGATAGATAGATATGGGATAGATAGATATGGGATAGATAGATAGATAGATAGATAGATAGATAGATAGATAGATAGATAGATAGATAGATAGATAGATAGATAGATAGATATGAGATAGATATGAGATAGATAGATAGATAGATAGATAGATAGATAGATATAGATAGATAGATAGATAGATAGATAGATAGATAGATATGAGATAGATAGATAGATAGATAGATGTGGGATAGATAGATAGATGTGGGATAGATAGATAGATGTGGGATAGATAGATGATAGATAGATAGATAGATAGATAGATAGATAGATAGATAGATATGAGATAGATAGATAGATAGATAGATAGATAGAGATAGATATGGGATAGATAGATAGATAGATAGATATGATAGATAGATAGATAGATAGATAGATAGATAGATAGATAGATAGATAGATAGATAGTAGATATGGGATAGATAGATAGATAGATAGATAGATAGATAGATAGATAGATATGAGATAGATAGATAGATAGATATGGATAGATAGATAGATAGATAGATAGATAGATATGGGATAGATAGATAGAAGATAGGTAGATAGGTAGATAGGTAGATAGATATGGGATAGATAGATAGATAAATAAATATGGGATAGATAGATAGATATGGGATAGATAGATAGATAGATAGATAGATATGGGATAGATAGATATGGATAGATAGATATGAGATAGATAGAAAGATAGGGGATAGATAGATAGATAGATAGATAGATAGATAGATAGATATGGGATAGATAGATAGATAGATAGATAGATAGATAGATAGATAGATAGATAGATAGATAGATAGATAGATAGATAGATATGGGATAGATAGATAGATAGATAGATATGGGATAGATAGATAGATATGGGATAGATAGATAGATATGGGAGAGATAGATAGATAGATAGATACATAGATAGATAGATAGATAGATAGATAGATAGATAGATAGATAGATAGATAGATAGATAGATAGATAGATATGGGATAGATAGATATGGGATAGATAGATATGGGATAGATAGATAGATAGATAGATAGATAGATGGAATAGATAGATAGATATGGATAGATAGATAGATAGATAGATAGATATGGGATAGATAGATATGGGATAGATACAGTTGTGTTCGGAATTATTCAACCCCCAATGCTGTAAAGGGTTTTAGGGAATTTAGTGTACATTTGCAATTGTATTCAGAATGAAATCCTGGTTTGTAAAAATGGTTACAAACATGGTGAAGTCAAGAGAATGGTCCAGGAAGACAAGAGAAGAGGTGATTACTCTTCACAGGAAGGGCAATGGCTATAAGAAGATTGCAAAGATGTTCAACATACCAAGAGAGACCATAGGAAGCATCATTCGCA
The DNA here is from genome assembly GCA_009667805.1 of Leptobrachium leishanense. Classification (NCBI taxonomy): domain Eukaryota; kingdom Metazoa; phylum Chordata; class Amphibia; order Anura; family Megophryidae; genus Leptobrachium; species Leptobrachium leishanense. The sequence goes on along the minus strand of CM019065.1, from coordinate 24,046,821 downwards.
AATTCAAGGCAAAGGGCACTGTTGAAACGCTACCTGGTCGTGGCAGAAAGAAGATGCTGACTTCGACTGCTGTGCGCTACCTGAAGCTTAGAGTGGAGAAAAGTCCCCGTGTGACTGCTGAGGAACTGAGAAAAGATTTGTCAGATGTGGGTACTGAAGTTTCAGCTCAGACAATACGGCGCACACTGCGTAATGAAGGCCTCCATGCCAGAACTGCCAGGCACACCCCCTTGCTGTCTCCAAAGAATAAGAAGAGTCGACTGCAGTATGCCAAAAGTCATGTGGACAAACCACAGAAGTTTTGAGATAGTGTTCTGTGGACTGATGAAACAAAATTAGAACTGTTTGGGCCATGGATCAACGCTATGTTTGGAGGAGGAAGAACAAGGCCTATGAAGAAAAAGAACACCTTGCCTACTGTGAAGCATGGCGGGGGGTCAATCATGCTTTGGGGCTGTTTTTGCTTCTGCAGGTACAGGGAAGCTTCAGCGTGTGCAAAGGTACCATGAATTCTCTTCAGTACCAGGAGATATTGGATGACAATGTGATGCAGTCCATCACAAACCTGAGGCTTGGGAGACGTTGGACCTTTCAACAGGACAATGATCCCAAGCATACCTCCAAGTCCACTGGGAGCATGGTTGCAGATTAAAGGCTGGGACATTTTGGAGTGGCCATCGCAGTCACCTGACTTAAATCTGATTGAGACCTCTGGTGGGACTTAAAGAAAGCAGTTGCAGTGCGCAAGCCTAAGAATGTGACTGAACTGGAGGCTTTTGCCCATGACGAATGGGCGAAGATACCCGTAGATCGCTGCAAGACACTTGTGTCAAGCTATGCTTCACGTTTAAAAGCTGTTATAACTGTAAAAGGATGTTGTACTAAGTACTAAGATTGAATGTCACTTGGGGGTTGAATAAAACTGATAATCATGTGAGCACAGAAAAGACATTTGTGGTTATTTCATTATAAATGTTATGTTATACAAGGTGGAAAGCCTGCCCAGAGGGCAGTCTATTGTGGATATACTGCCCCTGCTCATGGATATATGCACCAGCTCATGGATATTGCCCCAGCACGTGGATACTGCCCCAGCACGTGGATACAGCCCCAGCACGTGGATACTGCCCCAGCTCGTGGATATTGCCCCAGCTCGTGGATATTGCCCCAGCACGTGGATATTGCCCCAGCTCGTGGATACTGGCCCAGCTTGTGGATACTGGCCCAGCTCGTGGATATTGCCCCCCAGCTCCTGGATATTGCCCCCCAGCTCATGGATATTGCCCCCCAGCTCATGGATATTGCCCCCAGCTCCTGGATATTGCCCCCCAGCTCATAGATATTGCCCCCAGCTCCTGGATATTGCCCCCCAGCTCATGGATATTGCCCCCCAGCTCGTGGATATTGCCCCCAGCTCGTGGATATTGCCCCCCAGCTCCTGGATATTGCCCCCCAGCTCATGGATATTGCCCCAGCTCCTGGTTATTGCCCCCAGCTCCTTGATATTGCCCCCAGCTCATGGATACTGTCCCCAGCTCCTGGATACTGCCCCCAGCTCATGGATACTGCCCCCAGCTCCTGGATATTGCCCCCCAGCTCATGGATATTGCCCCCAGCTCATGGATATTGCCCCCCAGCTCCTGGATATTGCCCCCAGCTCCTGGATATTGCCCCCAGCTCATGGATATTGCCCCCCAGCTCCTGTTATTCCCCAGCTCCTTGATATTGCCCCCAGCTCATGGATACTGCCCCAGCTCCTGGATACTGCCCCGAGCTCATGGATACTGCCCCAGCTCCTGGATATTGCCCCCAGCTCATGGATATTGCCCCAGCTCATGGATACTGCCCCCAGCTCATGGATACTGCCCCCAGCTCCTGGATTTGCCCCCCAGCTCCTGGATATTGTCCCCAGCTCATGGACACTTCCCCCCAGCTCCGGATATTGTCCCCAGCTCATGGATACTGCCCCCAGCTCATGGACAACTGCCCCCCAGCTCCTGGATATTGTCCCCAGCTCATGGATACTGCCCCCAGCTCCTGGATATTGCCCCCAGCTCATGGATATTGCCCCCAGCTCCTGGATATTGTCCCCAGCTCATGGATATTGTCCCCAGCTCATGGATACTGCCCCCAGCTCGTGGATATTGCCCCCCCAAGCTCTCATGGATATATGCCCCAGATCAAGACCCCAGACCAGACATGGGGCGGCTGTTCGAATGCTCTATCGGCATTCGGACAGCCGCCCATGAGCTCCACGCCATACTTACCTTTCCGAGCGGCGCCGGGGAAGTGAACAGTTTCCCGCCTCCGGTCGTTGAATGGACCCAAGTCGCGGTCACGTGGGGACTCCCACGTGACCGGGGCTTGGGTCCTTCAAAGAGCGGAAGCGAGGGAACTTTCCCTCCGCCGCTCGGGGGTTGGATGCGCGCGGCAGCTGGGTAGAGGCTGCGCTCGCAGCCTCTACCCGGCTGCCGCGCGCATCCAACCCCGAGCGGCGGAGGAACTTTCCCTTCGCTGCTCGGGGTTGGATGCGCGCGGCAGCCGGGGTAGAGGCTGCGAGCGCAGCCTCTACCCGGCTGCTGTGTGCATCTTGTAACCGCCGCGGCGAGCGCACAGCCGGCTCGTGCCGCGGCGGCTTGCATGCGCGCGCACCAACCGCCGCTGGTGCGGCGCGCATGCGCAGAGTAAGGCTTGGTGACGGACACGCCAAACCTTACTCAATTATAGTATAGACTAGTTGTAAAGCCTGCCCAGAGGGCAGTCTATTGTGGATATACTGCCCCTGCTCATGTATACTGCCCCAGCTCGTGGATACTGCCCCAGCTCGTGGATATTGCCCAGCACGTGGTACTGCCCCAGCACGTGGATATTGCCCCAGCACGTGGATATTGCCCCAGCTCGTGGATATTGCCCAGCACGTGGATACTGCCCCAGCACATGGATACTGCCCAGAACGTGGATACTGCCCCAGCACGTGGATACTGCCCCAGCACGTGGATATTGCCCCAGCACGTGGATATTGCCCCAGCACGTGGATATTGCCGCAGCACGTGGATGGATACTGCCCCAGCTCGTGGATACTGCCCTAGCACGTGGATATTGCCCCAGCACGTGAATATTGCCCCAGCTCGTGGATACTGCCCCAGCTCGTGGATACTGCCCTAGCACGTGGATGGATACTGCCCCAGCACGTGGATGGATACTGCCCCAGCACGTGGATACTGCCCCAGCTCGTGGATACTGCCCAGCACGTGGATATTGCCCCAGCACGTGGATATTGCCCCAGCACGTGGATACTGCCCCAGCACGTGGATACTGCCCCAGCACGTGGATATTGCCCCAGCTCGTGGATACTGCCCCAGCACGTGGATACTGCCCCAGCACGTGGATATTGCCCCAGCACGTGGATACTGCCCCAGCACGTGGATACTGCCCCAGCTCGTGGATACTGCCCTAGCACGTGGATATTGCCCCAGCACGTGGATATTGCCCCAGCTCGTGGATACTTGCCCAGCTCGTGAGATACTGCCCTAGCACGTCGATGGATACTGCCCCAGCACGTGGATGGATACTCCCCCAGCACGTGGATACTGCCCCAGCTCGTGGATACTGCCCCAGCACGTGGATATTGCCCCAGCACGTGGATATTGCCCCAGCACGTGGATATTGCCCCAGCACGTGGATACTGCCCAGCACGTGGATATTGCCCAGCACGTGGATACTGCCCCAGCACGTGGATTACTGCCCCAGCACGTGGATATTGCCCCAGCTCGTGGATACTGCCCAGCACGTGGATACTGCCCCAGCACGTGGATACTGCCCCAGCACGTGGATATTGCCCCAGCACGTGGATACTGCCCCAGCTCGTGGATACTGCCTAGCACGTGGATATTGCCCCAGCACGTGGATATTGCCCCAGCTCGTGGATACTGCCCCAGCTCGTGGATACTGCCCTAGCACGTGGATGGATACTGCCCCAGCACGTGGATGGATACTGCCCAGCACGTGGATACTGCCCCAGCTCGTGGATACTGCCCAGCACGTGGATATTGCCCCAGCACGTGGATATTGCCCCAGCACGTGGATACTGCCCCAGCACGTGATACTGCCCCAGGACGTGGATACTGCCCCAGCTCGTGGATACTGCCCCAGCACGTGGATACTGCCCAGCACGTGGATACTGCCCCAGCACGTGGATATTGCCCCAGCACGTGGATACTGCCCCAGCACGTGGATATTGCCCCAGCACGTGGATACTGCCCCAGCACGTGGATACTGCCCCAGCACGTGGATATTGCCCCAGCTCGTGGATACTGCCCCAGCACGTGGATACTGCCCCAGCACGTGGATACTGCCCCAGCACGTGGATATTGCCCCAGCACGTGGATATTGCCCCAGCACGTGGATACTGCCCCAGCTCGTGGATACTGCCCTAGCACGTGGATATTGCCCCAGCACGTGGATATTGCCCCAGCTCGTGGATACTGCCCCAGCTCGTGGATACTGCCCTAGCACGTGGATGGATACTGCCCCAGCACGTGGATGGATACTGCCCCAGCACGTGGATACTGCCCCAGCTCGTGGATACTGCCCCAGCACGTGATATTGCCCCAGCACGTGGATACTGCCCCAGCACGTGGATACTGCCCCAGCACGTGGATACTGCCCCAGCACATGGATACTGCCCAAGCTCGTGGATGGATACTGCCCCAGCACGTGGATACTGGCCCAAGCACGTGGATACTGCCCCCCCGCTCGTGGATTATGGCCCCCCGCTCGTGGATATGACCCCCGCTCGTGGATATGACCCCCGCTCGTGATATGCCCCCCCGCTCGTGGATATGCCCCCCCGCTCGTGGATATGGCCCCCCGCTCGTGGATATACTCACCTACATCGGCCCTCCAGCGATGGCGGTCCCGCGTCCCGCTTCCAGCGTCCTCTCTCGCTCCGTTGGTCGCGGGATGACGTCACGAAAGCCTTTGACCCCCGGGGTCAAAGGCTTTCGTGACGTCATTCCGGCGAACAACGGAGCGAGAGAGGACGCTGGAAGCGGGACCGCCATCGCTGGAGGAGCTAAGGGCCGATGTAGGTGAGTATGTGTAGGCAACATCCCCCTACATTGGCCCGGAGCCTCAGCGGTGGCTGTCGTAGGCTGCTCGGCCGGCCTCCAGGCTTAGGCGAGCCCGGCTCGGCTGGGCTGTAGGCCCAAGCCAAGCCGGGGGCTCGCCTGAGCCTGGAGGCCGGCCGAGCAGCCTGCGACAGCCGGAGGACAGTCACCGCTGGAGCTCAGGCTAATGTAGGTGAGTATGTGCTCTCCACACCCACCCTGCTTACTCGGCCGGTATCCAAGCTTAGGCGAGCCCCCGGCTTGGCCTAGAGGCCCAGCAGAGCCGGGACTCGCCTGAGCAAGGAGGCCGTCGAGTTGCATGCTCGGCCGTCCTCCAGGCTCAGGTGAGTCCCTGGCTCGGCTGGGCCTCTAGCCCAAGCCAAGCCGGGGGCTCGCCTGAGCCTGGATGCCGACCAAGCTTAGGCGAGCCCCCGGCTTGGCGTGGGCCTAGAGGCCCAGCCGAGCCGGGACTCGCCTGAGCCTGGAGGACGCCCGAGCATGCAACTCGACCGGCCTCCATGCTCAGGCGAGTCCCCGGCTCGGCAGGGCCTCTAGGCCAAGCCAAGCCGGGGGCTCGCCTAAGCTTGGATACCGGCCGAGCAAGCAGGGTGTGTGTGTGTGTGTGTAGAGCACATACTCACCTACATCGGCCTCGAGTCCTCCACCGGTTCCACACATACTCACCGACATCGGCCTTAGCTCCTCCAGCGATGGCGGTCCGCTTGCAGCATCCTCTCTCCATTGCTCGCCAGGATGACGTCACGAAAGCCTTTGACCCCTTTGACGTCACGAAAGCCTTTGAGGCTTTCGTGACGTCATTCCGGCGAGCAACGGAGAGAGGATGCTGCAAGCGGGACCGCCATCGCTGGAGGAGCTAAGGCCAATGTCGGTGAGTATGTGTTAGGCAACATCGGCCCTGAGCTCCAGCGGTGACCTCCTCCGGCCGAGCAGGCTGCTCGGCCGGCCTCTACGCTTAGGCGAGTCTCCGGCTCGGCTGGGCCTGTAGGCCCAAGCCAAGCCGGGGGCTCGCCTAAGCCTAGAGGCCCGCCGAGCAGCCAGCGGCAGCTGGAGGAGGTCTCCGCTGGAGCTCAGGGCCGATTTTGGGTGTATTTGTTTGGGAACTTCGGCCCCGATCCTCCAGCGGTGACCTTCTCCGGCTGGCTGCTCGGCGGGCCTCTAGGCTTAGGCGAGTCCCCGGCTCGGCTGGGCCTGTAGGCCCAAACCGAGCCGGGGGCTCGCCTAAGCCTAGAGGGCCGCGAGCAGCCAGCGGCAGCCGGAGGAGGTCTCCGCTGGAGCTCAGGGCCGATTTTGGGGTGTGTTTGTTTGGGAACTTCGGCCCCGATCCTCCAGCGGTGACCTTCTCGGCTGCCGCTGGCTGCTCGGCGGGCCTCTAGGCTTAGTCGAGTCTCCGGCTCGGCTGGGCCTGTAGGCCCAAACCGAGCGGGCCCGCCTAAGCCTAGAGGGCCGCCGAGCAGCCAGCGGCAGCCGGAGGAGGTCTCCGCTGGAGCTCAGGGCCGATTTTGGGTGTTGTTTGTTTGGGAACTTCGGCCCCGATCCTCCAGCGGTGACCTTCTCCGCTGCTGCTGGCTGCTCGGCGGGCCTCTAGCTTAGGCGAGTCCCCGGCTCGGCTGGGCCTGTAGGCCCAAACCGAGCCGGGGGCTCGCCTAAGCCGGAGAGGCCGCCGAGCAGCCAGCGGCAGCCGGAGGAGGTCTCCGCTGGAGCTCAGGCCGATTTTGGGGTGATTTGTTTGGGACTTCGGCCCCGATCCTCCAGCGGTGACCTTCTCCGGCTGCCGCTGGCTGCTCGGCGGGCCTCTAGGCTTAGGCGAGTCCCCGGCTCAGCTGGGCCTGTAGGCCCAAACCGAGCCGGGGGCTCGCCTAAGCCTAGGGGCCGCCGAGCAGCCAGCGGCAGCCGGAGGAGGTCTCCGCTGGAGCTCAGGGCCGATTTTGGGGTGTGTTTGTTTGGGAACTTCGGCCCCGATCCTCCAGCGGTGGACCTTCTCTGGCTGGCTGCTCGGCGGGCCTCTAGGCTTAGGCGAGTCCCCGGCCGGCTGGGCCTGTAGGCCCAAACCGAGCCGGGGGCTCGCCTAAGCCTAGAGGGCCGCCGAGCAGCCAGCGGCAGCCGGAGGAGGTCTCCGCTGGAGCTCAGGGCCGATTTTGGGGTGTGTTTGTTTGGGAACTTCGGCCCCGATCCTCCAGCGGTGACCTTCTCCGGCTGCCGCTGGCTGCTCGGCGGGCCTCTAGGCTTAGGCGAGTCCCCAGCTCGGCTGGGCCTGTAGGCCCAAACCGAGCCGGGGGCTCGCCTAAGCCTAGAGGGCCGCCGAGCAGCCACAGCGGCAGCCGGAGGAGGTCTCCGCTGGAGCTCAGGGCCGATTTTGGGTGTGTTTGTTTGGGAACTTCGGCCCCGATCCTCCAGCGGTGACCTTCTCCGGCTGCTGCTGGCTGCTCGGCGGCCTCTAGGCTTAGGCGAGTCCCCGGCTCGCTGGCCTGTAGGCCCAAACCGAGCCGGGGGCTCGCCTAAGCCTAGAGGGCCGCCGAGCAGCCAGCGGCAGCCGGAGGGGTCTCCGCTGGAGCTCAGGCCGATTTTGGGGTGTATTTGTTTGGGAACTTCGGCCCCGATCCTCCACGGTGACCTTCTCCGCTGCCGCTGGCTGCTCGGCGGGCCTCTAGGCTTAGGCGAGTCCCCGGCTCGGCTGGGCCTGTAGGCCCAAACCGAGCCGGGGGCTCGCCTGAGCCTGGAGCCCGCCGGCACCGAGAGGACGGTCACCGCTGGAGGATCGGGGCATCTGGCCGTAGTAAACACACGGGTAGCTGCGCGCGGCTCGTGCCGTTTTTTATTTTTTTTTTTCACGCGGCCGGCACGCGCAGCTACCTGTGTGTTCTAACGGCGCTTTCAAATGTCCGTCCGCGCATGCGCAGTAGGGTTTTGGCGACGGACAGTTTTTAGCTTATCCTTTTATAGTATAGATTTGTCTGACCTATACGTGCCTCTTTGATTTAATTGTAAGCAAGATGACTGAATGATCAAAATCAATGTCAAACTGGCCAAAACAATCAATTTCAGTGGGGGTTGAATCATTTTGAACACAACTGTAGATAGATATGGATAGATAGATAGATAGATATGGGATAGATAGATAGATAGATAGATAGATATGGGAAGATAGATAGATAGATAGATAGATATGGGATGATAGATAGATAGATAGATAGATAGATATGAGATAGATAGATAGATAGATAGATAGATAGATAGATAGATAGATAGATAGATAGATAAGATAGATAGATAGATAGATATGGGGTAGATAGATATGGGATAGATATGGGATAGATAGATAGATAGATAGATAGATAGATAGATAGATAGATAGATAGATAGATAGATAGATAGATAGATAGATAGATAGATAGATAGATAGATAGATAGATACAGAGATAAATACAAACTGTGAATGCAGTTCATAGTTTGACCAGAAGGTGGCATACTTATCTTTCTATGATAACTGCCTATAAGGCTAGATATACACGGGTCATTCTCAAAGAATTAGAATTCTCCTCTTTCTGACATTTTTATATTGTAGCCTTATGCTAAATTTTTAAAATTCTAATTTTTTTTCAGATCAATCGACATTTAATATCCCATAATGACATGGTAAAAAACGTTATGCCATGTTGTCAAAACCTGTTTTGTGCTTTGTCCTTATGAGTTACTGACTGATGCAAAAAATTCTAATTTAAACAATTTTATCATATGGCAGTAAAATAAATCCATGAAACGGTTTGGGCAAAGCTTAAGATGTTTTTATCTAGAGCAGTGTTTCCATACCCTGTCCTCAGGGCCCACTGAGGTCCGGGTTTGCATGGTATGTGAAGCACAGCACAGGTGATATGATTTGCTACTCAGTGATTGCAGGATTCAGTCTGCATTTCCCCAAGGCAATCCTTAAAACCTGGCCTGTTAGGGGGACCAGGGTTGGGAACCACTGCTCTAGAGCAGGGTTTCTTAAACCGTAGTACGCATACCCCAGGGGATACCCCAGGGGATACCCCGGTATACCCCACTGATACCGGAAGCCAGCTGGGCTGGCTTGCCGGCCGTATCCAGAGGGCTGGGGTGGCTGGCAGAATGCACTAACTGCATTCTGTCAGGCCCTTCCAACAAAGGATGCTCCCCGGAGGGGCCGCGGTCTCACGAGATCTTGCGAACCCTTTAAGCTTTGTCGAGAGGGCTGCACAAGAGAAGCAACTTTTGCCGGCGGCAGCTTGCTGCACCGTGGCCAGCTGAAGGGGGGGACTGACAGAATGCGGTTAGGGCATTCTGCCAGCTGCCCCAGTGTCTGTGTCCGAGGTCTGAGTATACACGTATCTGGGGTCTGTGTATACTTGTATCTGAGATCTGTGTTTGGTATACATATACTAAGATTTGTGTATACATGTATCTGAGGTCTGTGCCTGGGTATACATGTATCTGGGGTCTGGTGTTTGTGTGTGGTCAGGGCGCATGCAGGCCTGTGCAGTGGGTAAATGGGGTGTCTGGCCATACATTTTAATATTAACACTCCCACTCTTCCCTCTCTCTCTCCCCCCTCTCTCCCCTCTCACTATCCTTTACTTTCCCCCTGTTCCAGATGTCATGGAGTGTATGCGGAGGACGTCCAACACACATCGTCGGTTAAGCGGGGCTTTCTGCCTAATACTTACCTCTCTGTCCAGGGTCCCACGGTGGTCTGACTTCCTTGAAGTCAGCCCCTGCTTTTATACCCCCTCCCATTACACTGACGTTATTGTGACGAGTGAGATGACGTCAGATTCTGGCATCCCCCCGACAGCGCCGAAAGAGCGCCTGAAAGGGGGGGTCTTTTGGACCCCTCTCCCTCCGATCAGGAGGACAAACAGAAAAAAGAAAGGCATCACTGGAAAGGTCACAGTCAGCGTTGCCTCTCTTTAACTCTTACTCCCCCGCCTACTGATGTCATCACGCATGGGTGCGATGGCATCTGTCGGAGAATTATCCCCTAGCTGCCCAGGGATTTCCTTTGGACCACAAGTCCCGATCGGTGGCAGATGGGCATGTTTGGTATGAAAGACAGCCCCCGTCCAGCGCGGCTGACTCTTTCTGAAAAAAACAAACAAAAAAAACCAACTTGCCAGGCTGCAGCAGGGGATTAGCCCCCCTCTTCCTGGTGCTGAAAGTGTTTCAGCACTAGGAGGAGCAGCGCTGAAGCCGGCTCGTTGAAAAAAAGAAAGAGAAAAAAAAAGACGCACACGCTGTTCTTTAAAGAAAAAAAAAATAACTAAAACATTTTCAAAAAAAAATACAGAAAAATACCTAAAAAGTCCTAAAATATCAATAAATAATAAGGCTTTTTTCTGCAGACTAAAAAAATAAACGGTTCAATAAATAATAAATAAATAAAAATGTTTTTTCCATTGAATCCTATGACCTTCGCGAACGGCAGTTTTCCTATACAATCTATTTTTTCACGTTTCCCCTGCACACGCCGGTTATACTATACAATGTATCTTTTACATGTTTCCCCGAAGCACGGAAGTTTAACCATACAATTCATCTTTTTCATGTAAACTTGTACCGGATCGTCAGATTCCATCTGACCAAGTCCCATGAAAATGGTCAAGATCACTAATCTGTTGTAAACGCATAAAATCGTCTGAAATCGTCCGTCGGTGTTCGTATGCAGTGGGAGAGGGCTGATTCACCTGCATGTTGTCGGATCGGTCGGACAACTTCAGACGATATCGGATGATCGCACCATCGCACAAATACGGACCAAGTGGATGCCCAGCCTATATATCTAGATAGACAGACACACAGACAGATAGACATATTTAAATATTTTTACATTTTATGCCATTTAGAATTTTTTCTTTAAATCTAGATGAGCACATCATTTTCTGAATTCCATTTCGTCTGACGCAAAACGCGTTTACTTATTTATTTCCCTATAGGTCTCTTCTATATCATTCTTCATATTTTTTTTCCCGACTTTCTGTGTCTTTTAATTGTCCGCGCGAGTGATAATAACAGAAATAATAATAATGACACTGTTATGAACTGGATTTTTTTTTTTTCCATAAATCACTTTAAGAAACATTTTTTTTTTTTTTTTAAATTAAATTATTCTCTTGCTCTTCCTTTGCTCCCTCGACGCTGTTGATGTCAGGTCTCTGATTGTGTAATCCCCAGGTAGGTTCTTCTGTTAGGATAATTACCTTCCATCTGCTCTCCATCTGCTGCGCGCCTCTTAGCTAAAAAAAAAAGCCAAGTCCGTGAAGATTAAATGTAATTGCCTTACAATGACTGAACTCGGGGGAATCTCCTCAATAACCTGGGAGATTGAGGGAATTATGTCAGATTGACATTGACTGATTACAGCATCATTCTCTCAGGTTTTATTTTAACAGTACAGTTTGTGTTCAAGAAAAAAAAAATTCTATATATTAGATATATACGGTATGTCATTTTTTTATTATTTATTTATTATATATATATATAAATATATATACTTATAATAAATATAATAAAGTGGAAAATATAATGAGATTTTTGAGAGATAATATACATTTTTAATTTTATTTTTCCATTATAATTTTTTTTAAAAAAATAATATAAGACATAAAGTGAAACTTCTATAGACATACATAAATAGTGCATACAATTAGGACAAAACACTTAACAGGCTTGTAGTCACAGCAGACTATTTAGTAAATAAATATTTATTTTATATAAATATATGTACAATAAATATATATATATAATAAATATAATAAAGTGGAAAATATAATGAGATTTTTGAAAGATAATATACATTTTTAATTTTATTTTTCCATTATAATTTTTTTAAAAAAAAATAATATAAGACATAAAGTGAAACTTCTATAGACATACATAAATAGTGCATACAATTAGGACAAAACACTTAACAGGCTTGTAGTCACAGCAGACTATTTAATAAATAAATATTTATTTTATATAAATATATGTACTATAAATATATATATATATATAATAAATATAATAAAGTGGAAAATATAATGAGATTTTTGAGAGATAATATACATTTTTATTTTATTTTTCCATTATAATTTTTATTTAAATAATATATATATATATATATAAATTCGAAATAGTGAGCGCACGCTGGAGACTTGTATCAGTATAAAATTAATTCTATTTTTCAATAGAAGTTGAGGTTTCGGTCCACGCTGGATTTTTATCAAGACATAAAGTGAAACTTCAATAGACATATATAAATAGTGCAGACAATTAGGACAAAACACTTAACAGGCTTGTAGTCACAGCAGACTATTTAATAAATAAATAATTATTTTATATAAATATATGTACTTATAATAAGTATAATATAGTGGAAAATATAATGAGATTTTTGAGAGATAATATCCATTTTTATTTTTCCATTATAAATTTAAAAATATATATTTATTTATTTATTTAGTTGCAAAGTATTATATATATATATTCGAAATAGTGAGCGCACGCTGGAGACTTGTATCAGCATAGAAGGAATTTTATTCTTCAATAGAAGTTGAGGTTTCGGTCCACGTTGGACTTTTATCAAGACATAAAGTGAAACTTCAATAGACATATATAAATAGTGCAGACAATTAGGACAAAACACTTAACAGGCTTGTAGTCACAGCAGACTATTTAATAAATATTTATTTACTATATAATATAAATATATATATACTTATAATAAATATAATAAGGTGGAAAATATGATGCGATTTTTTTGAGCGATAATATACATTTTTATTTTATTTTTCCATTATAAATTAAAAAAGAAATAAAATATATATATATAGAAACCCCAGAAAAAACTGGATGGACGCACTCGGGGTCCTAGATTAGAAATAAAAAATAAAAAACGATGCTTTATTCATGTTAAAATATTGGAGAGAAGCTAACGGGCAATATTTTGACATGAATATCGAATAAAGCATTGTTTTTATTTCTAATCTTAGGCTAGGGTCAGACGAACGCAGTGCGAACGTGCGTTTAACCGCACTTAATCACGGCCATGCTAGCAGCAAATGACGTCTAATGCCGGGCAGCATACGAAGAACGGTCGCACGAAGGTCCGTCAGCGCAACGGAAGCGGCAAGCAAACACATTTTTTCTAGAACGTCAAACCGCTACTACTGACGTACAGAGTGCGCTGCGGCCGCAGAGGCGTGTGTGCGTGATTAGGAGACGTCAGACGCTGCTAATGTCCGGCCAACATAACGTCCAGACGCAAAAAGTGTTTTATTGATGATCCGTACAAAATCACGGATGTAAATGCGCATCGTATGACCGCTATCGCGTATTCCGTGAAAAAATACGTCCGTTCGTTCGACCGCACTTTTTCACAGACGACGCGAAAAATGCGTTCGTCTGACCCTAGCCTAACACCCTGAGTACGTCCATCCAATTTTTTCTGGGGTTTCTACATTTTCCACAAGGACTTTTGAACCTGGGTAACCTTGTTACTGGTGCATGCAGGTTCATATTGGTTTATATATATTATATACACTGATATATATATATATATAATCCAAAATATCGGCGGCACTTTGGGTCTTTTTCCAAAAATAGTAATACTTTATTGTTTAAAAGGTCAATGTTTCAGCCCGCTCATCGCGAGCTTTCTTCAGGACAATTGGATAAGTCTGAGACTAGAGGAAAAGAGATTTCACCAACAGCAAAGGGAAAGATACTTTCCAGTAAAAAAGCCAAGCTGTAGAAAAAGAACCATGGTGTTAACTAGACATTATCCATTGGATATTGGAGATAAACTCCACTTGCCCCACATATTTCAACTTGGCTTGACAAATTTGTGTGAACATCAAACACAAAGGTGATCTGGCTACTTATAGTCCTATTATTCAGAATAAATATGATGAACGATGCAGTCATTTTAATATTTTTTATTTTAAACTTTATTTATTTTCTATTTTTTAAAAAAAAAAAATAATAACCGTTAATTTTGTGGATTCGTATTTTCAATAAGGGGGAACATCACAGATCTTCAGATTGTATTCCACGCCTATAGTTTTGTTTCGCTGATTCGTGTTCGCATTAGGCTGGGGTCAGACTAACGCAGTATTAACGTGCGTTTATCCGCACTAAATCACGGCCGTGCTAGCAGCAAATTACGTCCAATGCCGGGCAGCATACGAAGAACGGCCGCACAAAAGTGCTGCAGCGCAACGCAAGTGGCAAACGAACGCATTTTTGCAAGAACATCAAACCGCTAGTACTGACGTACAGAGTGCGCTGCGTCCACTAGCGGCGTGTGTGCGTGATTAGGAGACGTCAGACGCTGCACACGTCCGGCTAACATAACGTCCAGACGCAAAAAGGGTTTTATTGATGATCCGTACAAAATCACGCACGAAAATGCGCATCGTATGTCCGCTATCGCGTATTCCGTGAAAAAATACGTCCATTCGTTCGAACGCACTTTTTCACAGACAACGTGAAAAATGCGTTCGTCTGACCCTAGCCTAAAATGAGTAAGGATCAGCTGACCCGGCCTTTTGGGTTTGTGTAATATCTCCTCAGAATCCATATCTCCGGGGAAAATACAGCAACGCAAGCGAAATGCGCAAGATCTGTGTGACAGGCGGCCATCTTGGATTGTAATCGAGATTTCAAGATATATACGCACTGCCTTGCCAAAAAAAACAAGGTCACACACTGTAATATTTGGTAGTGTCGCCTTTTGCTGTGATTGCGGCACGCGTTTGCTGTGGCATCGCTTCGATACGCTCGTGTGATTTCACAGCATTTATTTGTGGCCGGACAGGGCCCGATTTTCATCTCAGGAGCCTGTTGGCACAGAAATCTAGAGAGCCCCTACCCCAGCTTAAAATCAAAACAGCTGGTTAGGATGTAGGGCTGCCAGGTCGGCCATGTTTTCCTGGACACATATAACGTGTTAAAACATGTGTTCCTCTCAGCATCCAGCCCTGACACTTGTGATCATTAGATCACAAGAAGCATTTGCCAAGAGTCAAGCCAATTGTCAGTAATTTATCTTGTGTAAACAAGCTATGGATGAAAAGACAAGTCAAGGCAGAAGCAGTGACCTGTCAGTGTGTTCCTTTCGTGTCCACTGTCCATGTCTAGTAAATAGATTGGAGGAGCAGAAGACAATCAAATCACAAATAAGGATCATTATATCATTCTCCACATCATACTGGGAGAAGAGGAGCCGGCGGTGAAAATATCTGCCCAATACGTCGCAGAATGTCACAGACTGAGAGGAACATGAGAGATCCCGGACTTATAAATCCCCAACACGGACTCGCCCCCATCCCATTCTACATTATCCCTTACCCCTGATAATGTCCATGGACTTGCCCATTCCCCCCCCATATATATGTCCCACTACCCCCCCTCCCCATATGCTTTGGCAATGCTAAAATGTATTTGGTCCTGCCAATAAAGCTTATTTTGATTTGATTTGATTTGATTTGATATAGGAGCTGCTTACAATTTTAAGCACAAATGCATACATAACTTGTCAAGGCATGGGCCATAGGTGTGAATGAGCATGTTTCAGGTCTTTATGCATTAATGCAGGTTAATTATCCCGAATCCTACAAGTGACCTCATGAGATGGGACAAAATTAATAAAATATAGTATAGAATCACTTTTAGACTGTGATTAGGGTGTTCATTAAATATAAATTAATTTATTTCTTAGTTGGGTCCCATCCCTAACAAATCACATTATTATTATATGCAAATATTCCAAAAATCTGAAAAACATCAGAAATCCAAAACATGGTTGTGTAGGGAGAGGTATTAGCAGTAGGAAAAGGGAAGTGCTCATGCCACTGTACAGAGCACTGGTGAGACCTCACTTGGAGTACTGTGTGCAGTACTGGAGACCGTATCTCCAGAAGGATATAGACATCTTAGAGAGACTTCAGAGAAGGGCTACTAAAATGGTGTACGGCTTGAAGGAGAAAAGTTACCAGGAAAGGCTTAATGATCTTAACATGTACAGCTTGGAAAAAAGACGAGACAGAGGAGATATGATAGAAACATTTAAATACGTAAAGGGAATCCACAAGGTAGAGGAAGGGAGTATATTTAAAAGGAAACAAAGTAGCAAAACAAGAGGACATAGTCTTAGATTAGAGGGGCAAAGGTTTAAAAGTAACATCAGGAAGCATTATTTTACTGAGAGGGTGGTGGATACATGGAACAGTCTTCCAGTAGAAGTGGTAGAGGCCAAAACAGTAATTGAATTTAAGCAGACATGGGATAGGCATAAGGCTATCCTAAACAAAAGATAAATCCAGGTTAAGTATCCATGTAATTGGGCAGACTAGATGGGCCAAAAGGTTCTTATCTGCCGACATTTTTCTATGTTTCTAATGTATTCATGCTGATGGACAGTGCATGAAAAATGCCACCCCGCAGCATGTATAATCCATACGCTGCAGGGAAGAAATGAAAAAGGAATCCCAGGTGACCTGCCTTGGTGTCCTTCCTGCAGCATATGAATTATACATGTTGCAGGGTAGCACTTTTCCCTGTGCACCCCTCTGAATGAAATAGTAATGTGTGTCCAGGAAAACATGGCCGACCTGGCAACCCTATTAGGAAGTGATATTATTGCATTATTCAGGGTTTAGTGAATAATCCCTTGTGTTCATGCTGATGACAGGGCCCATGGATTTACACATGGCGTTATGTTGTTTTGCGTCTGTATACAGTACACATGTTTTGTACATTCACCCACTGCTCTAACTTAGAGTTGCCAGGTCGGCCATGTTTTCCTGGGCGCATTTAATCTATTCATGCTGATGGGCAGTGCATGAAAAACGTCACCCTGCAACATGTAAAATCCATACGCTGCAGGTAAGACGTCAATATGCAATCCCAGGTGACCTGCTTTGGCTTGCTGCCTGCGGTATATGAATTATACATGTTGCAGGGCAGCACTTTTCCCTGTGCACCCCCTCTGCATGAAATAGTAATGTGTGTCCAGGAAAACATGGCCGACCTGGCAACCGTACTCTAACTTCAAGGGGGTATTCGGCCCCACATAACCAATTAGCCGGATGCTCCTGTTTTAACCCTTCCAGTTTATTGGTGTTAATCAGATTTTTACATCATTTAGTTATTTTTCAGACGGTATAAAGAAGCGTACGGAGGGATTTATGTGTATCGCTGCACAGAGAAGACGCTGATAATTATAGTTTTGTGCGCAACAGCCCCAGGTGGTGTAGTGTTGTTTGCTCAGGGTGTGTTTGAGCATCTGTTTGTGTTCGCTCTTTATGCATGAAGTGAGCCCGGAACCTTCTATTATATAATATACACCTAATAAACTTTAATTATATACGCACATCAGACAGCGGAGGAGAAGGTGATCATTAAGTCTGAGCTAATAAACCTGTACACGCAGCGCAGGGACGGCCTGATCTGCAGCCGGAGCAGTGTCATACACACAATGCACACCATGCCATGTAGACACAGACAGCGCAGTGCCAGCCTCTCCCTCAAACACTGTACTCCGAGACATGTATACACAGCACAAACAGCGCAGTGCCTGTGCCAGTGGCGTAACTAGAAACCTGAGGGCCACGGTGCAAGAATCCATGAAGCCCCCCCAAAAAAGATCTATATTTTTCCTTTTTTTCCCCCTGCAATAAAAAAAGATAGTATTGCCCCCAGCTCACATGGATATATATTGCCCCCAGCTCGCATGGATATATATATTGCCCCCAGCTCGCATGGATATATATATATTTGCCCCAGCTCACATGGATATATTGCCCCCAGCTCGCATGGATATATATATTGCCCCCAGCTCACATGGATATATTGCCCCCAGCTCACACATGGTTATATTGCCCCCAGCTCACACATGGATATATTGCCCCCAGTTTATCACATGGATATATTGCCCCAGCTCATATGGATATATTGCCCCAGCTCACACATGGATATATTTGCCCCCAGCTCACATGGTTATATTGCCCTCAGCTCACACATGGATATATTTTCCCCAGCTCACATGGATATATATTGCCCCAGCTCACATGGATATATTGCCCCCAGCTCACATAGATGTATTTGCCCCCAGCTCACATGGATGTATTTGCCTCTTGCTCACATGGATATATTGCCCCCAGCTCACATGGATGTATTTGCCCCTAGCTCTCACCTCCTGTCCGCGTCCGTTCTTCTCCCGAGCGGCTGCTGGCATGCAGCTTGGCCGCTCGCCGGGAACCATCTGACCAGCGCAGCCGCGTTCTCGCGAGATCGCGGAGGTCACGTGAACTCCGCAATCTCGTGCGCTGGTCAGGTGCTTCCGGCCAAGCTGCATGACAGCGGCGCTGCTCCCAGATTCTGGTGCTGATTGCCAGAATCTGCGGGCTGCCTGGGCCCCCCTCCAGTGGCGGAATGCCAGGGCCCGGTCGCAAGTGCGACCGCTGCGACCCTGGTACTTCCGTCACTGGCCTGTGCCAGCCTGCACCTCACACAGTGCCACGCCGTGCTATGTATACACAGGACATACAGCACAGTGTCAGCCTTCCTCTCACACACTGCTACATCATGCCATGTATACACAGCACAGACAGAGTAGTGCCAGCCTCCCTCTCACACACTGATACACCGTGCCATGTATCAGCAGACAGAGCAGTGCCAGCCTCCACCGCACACTATTCACACCGTGCCATGTATCAGCAGACAGTGCAGTGCCAACCTGCCCCTCACATACACTACTACACCGTGCCATGTATACACAGCAGACAGTGCAGTGCTAGTCTTCCCTCACACACTTCTTTACCGTGTCATGTATACACAGCACAGACAGCGCAGTGCCAGCCTGCCCCTCACATACACTACTACACAGTGCCATGCAGGGCCGTCATCAGGGCATCACACCCCATGCTGCCATAAGGGGCCCTGTTGGCAGCAGCGCCGCCCTTTTTAACAGCTCCGGTATTGGACTCTATGAGTCCAAATCTGGAGCTGTCTCCCCCTCCTGCTCCTGGCAGGCTTCGCAGGCTGGCTGGCTGGGCAGACCAAGCAGCATGCGTGGGCCCTCCCAAGCACGCTGCTTTGGCGCCGTCCCCTCCAGTCACATCTGTGACGCAAGCATCACACACGAGAAGATGCCTTGGATGGAGGGCCCGGCCGGGAGTAGAGCGGAGGGCCCGGCCAGGAGAAGAAAATAAGAAAAAGAAGAGAAAAGAAGAAAGGAGGACAGAAGACGCAAGAGTGGTGAGCCAGGGCCCAGCCAGACCCCAATGTCCAGCCAGACCTCCAGGGCCCAGCCAGACCCCCAAGGCCCAGCCAGACCCCCAGGGCCCAGCCAGACCCTCAGGGCCCAGCCAGACCCCCAGGGCCCAGCAAGACCCCAGGGCCCAGCCAGACCCTCAGGGCCCAGCCAGACCCCAAGGCCCAGCCAGACCCTCAGCCAGACCCCAAAGCCCAGTCAGACCCCCCAGGGCCCAGTCAGACCCCAGGGCCGAGCCAGACCCTCAGGGCCCAGCCAGACCCCAAGGTCCAGCCAGACCCCCAGGGCCCAGCCAGACCCCAAGGTCCAACCAGGCCCCAAGGTCCAGCCAGGGCCCAGCCAGACCCCAAGGTCCAGCTAGGGCCCAGCCAGACCCCAAGGTCCAGCCAAGGCCCAGCCAGACCCAAAGGTCAAGCCAGGGCACAGCCAGACCCCAAGGTCCAGCCAGGGCCCAGCCAGACCCCAAGGTCCAGCTAGGGCCCAGCCAGACCCCAAGGTCCAGCCAAGGCCCAGCCAGACCCCAAGGTCCAGTCAGGGCCCAGCCAGACCCCCAAGGTCCAGCCAGGGCCCAGCCAGACCCTAAGGCTCAATCAGATCCCAGCCAGACCCTAGGGCCCAGCCGTTCATACACACCGCACATTACTGTGAGTTTTATTGCTGTGGTGCTCTGTGATATGCTCCTACACAACGCACGTTACTGTGAGTTTTTGTTGCTGTGGAGCTCTGGGATATGCTCATACACACCGCACATTACTGTGAGTTTTATTGCTGTGGAACTGTGTTATGTCCTTTTTTTGGTTTTGTAAGGGGGTGAAAAGCTGTTAAAGGTTGATGACGTTTACGGGGTGGGCCCATCTTGAGGTTCAGTAAGGGGCCTCATCATTTCTGACGGCTGCCCTGGTGCCATGTATACACAGCACAGACAGGGCAGTGCCAGCCTCCCCCTCGCACACTACTACACCGTGCCATGTATACACAGCACAGACAGTGCAGCGCCAGCCTCCCCCTCACACACTACTACACCGTGCCATGTATACACAGCACAGACAGTGCAGCGCCAGCCTCCCCCTCACACACTACTACACCGTGCCATGTATACACAGCACAGACAGCGCAGTGCCAGCCTCCCCCTCACACACTGATACACCGTGCCATGTATACACAGCACAGACAGTGCAGCGCCAGCCTCCCCCTCACACACTGATACACCGTGCCATGTATACACAGCACAGACAGTGCAGTGCCAGCCTCCCCCTCACACACTACTACACCGTGCCATGTATACACAGCACAGACAGCGCAGTGCCAGCCTCCCCCTCACACACTGATACACCGTGCCATGTATACACAGCGCAGACAGCGCAGCGCCAGCCTCCCCCTCACACACTGATACACCGTGCCATGTATACACAGCGCAGACAGCGCAGCGCCAGCCTCCCCCTCACACACTGATACGCCGTGACATGTTTACACAGCACAGACACTTTCCGCTCCCTGTGTTCAGCCCCAGGGGAAGACAAACATCAGGCCTCAACATGTCGCTGAAAAAGAATAATTTCAGGCCTTGCTTTACACACTCAGCATTTCCCCCTCAGCAGGACTGTGTTCCCTGGTGACATGGCGCTAATTACTCATCATCCTGGGGTAATTCCCCTGAGAGAGCGTCAGGTTAACTCATTCATATTACCTGTCACTATCTTCACACAGTGAATTTATAACACAGAGTATTATGTGTGTATATACAAAGCGAATTTATAACGCAGAGAGACGGGAGTTATATTTCCTGGTTCATTTGTCAAAAGTGTCCATTGAGGTCATTTCAGTGACTGGCAGGTATTAACTGTAGAGCAAACCATTTCACTTCTGTATGTTGAAATCTGATTTGGTTCTGTTCAGAAAACCACCTAGAGGCCCTTCGGTGGCAGAGCCGGGGAGTTGCATTTCCCGCTTCTTGTAATAAAAGGTCGACTGAGGTGATTTCAGGCACTTTCAAAATTAAAAGAATCAGACAAGAATAGAAAATAAGAATTTCTGAAAATACTTTAACTGGTAAAATAAACTGTGACGAGACTCCCTTGAGCTGTTTTAACACCCTTGTTACTGGTGATTTGTGTATAAAATCTCCATTATATATTCCCTCTTAAAGGTGTATTTTAGATATATTGGTTTTTAATAACTGTTGTATTGTTAACCCCTTTACTGCTGAGCCATTTCACCCCTGTGTGCTGCTGAGCTCATTTTGACCGTTTTGTGCTCATCATGTTTAAACGCAGTTTGAAGGCATGTTTTTTATTGTATAACAATTGTAAATAAATTATATACCCTTATATTCAGCAGACTCATAATATATCATTATTATAATATGTATACGTCATGTCCTGTCACAATGCCATAACAAAATTTTTTAAATAATTTGGATTGTCGATAAGCTTTCAATCATCTGCAGCGTGTAAAATATTTTTTTTTCACATTTTACCATCCGAGCCTTTGTGGTTATATATTCTATAGGGAATTCTTGTTAAAAAAAAATCGAAATGGGAACTAGTGTTGCACCGAAATGGAAATTTCCAGCCGTTACGAAACCGAAAATTCGGGATCGGTTCGGCCGAACACCGAAACCGAAAATCAGACATGAGAACCTGTGCCTGGAGACCGGGCCGGGGACTCGCCTGATCCCGAAGGTCGGCCGGCCTGAGCCTGGAGGCTGGCTGAGCAATTGCTCGACCGGGTCGCCAGGCCCAGGTACGCATGGCTGACTGGTTGCACCTACATACTCACCTACATCCTCCTACTTTGGCCCTGAGCTCCAGTGGTGACAGTCCTCTGGCTGTCACAGGCTGCACGGCCGGCCTCCAGGTTCAGGCGAGCCCCCGGCTTGGCTGGGCTTGAAGGCCCAGCCGAGCCGGGGTTTCGCCTGAGCCTGGAGGCCGGCCGAACAGCCTGCGACAGCCAGAGGACTGTCACCGCTGGAGCTCTGGTTGCACCTACATACTCACCTACATCCTCCTACTTCGGCCTTGAGCTCCAGCGGTGGCAGTCCTCCTGCATCCAGTGTCCGCTCTCTGTGTCGGTTGCCGGGATGACATCATAAAAGCCTTTGACCCAGGGTCAAAAGCTTCCGTGACGTCATACCGGCGACCAACGGAGAGACGACACTGGATGCAGGAGGACTGCCACTGCTGGAGGTCCCGCTCGGGGCTGATGTAGGTGAGTATGTGCAACGCTCCCCATCCCCCCCAACAAAATCCGTCACCTGGGCCTGGAGGTCCGCCCGAGCTCCCTGCTCGGCCGGCCTTCAGACTCAGGTGAGCCCCCTGCTCGGCTGGGCCTCCAGGCTGAGCCGGGGACTCGCCTGATCCTGGAGGTCGGCCGAACAAGTAACTCGGCTGGCCTCCAAGCTTAGGCGAGCCCTAGGCTCAGCTGGGCCTCTAGGACCAGGTCAAGCTGGGGGCTTGCCTGAGCTTGGAAGACAGTCGAGCAGGCAGCTCGGCCGGCCTCCAGGCTCAGGTGAGCCCCTGGCTTGGCTGGGCCTCTAGGCCCAGGACAAGCCGGGGGCTCGCCTGAGCCTGGATGCCGGCCAAGCAGGTAGCTCGGCTGGCCTCCATGCTCAGACGAGCACCCGGCATGGCCGGGCCTCCAGGCCCTATTTTGAAAGGAAAATGTTCGGCTGATTCTTTTGGCTGAATTTTTCATTTCGGCAGAAACCGAAAGCACTATTTTCGGCCGATGTTTTCGGTGGCTGAAATTTCGGTGCATCCCTAATGGGAACCTGTTACTGCAATTTTCCAAGAGAATATGCGATTTTAGCTAAAACTGAAAAAAATTAATTTTTCGTTTGTATTTTGGCACATTTTGCTTTATGAATGAGATGACTGTGTAAAAAACACTGCCTTTACTCACGGCGCAGGAAATGAGAAGGTGAGTAACAGCAGCGGTTTTGCTAATTTTCTGCGAGACAAATAGACAATGCCATTGGTTAGGGGGGAAAAAAGAAATTATTTTTTTTTTTATTTTATTTTTAAGCATAAACTGGTCATGCTCTGGCCTTTCCAAGGAGATCAAACATGACCCTTTAGCTTTCATGGATTAGGAGATACATGGGTCAGAAGGACCCCCATATCTCTACAATAGGGATTTCAACTGGGAATTCCCTTTCTGACATCATCATGCCCATGTGGGAGGCCCCGGAGGTAAGACCGACATCCAAGATGTCAGCCCCCTCCGGGAGAAGTCTGCGATCAGCAAACAATTTGGGCCATATAACTCAGAGATACAAAGATGTATACCGCTATATACACCAATTAGGCACAAAACCCCATAGAAAGAAGTCGAGGGAAGTGATATCTGGTGAACGAGGTGGCCACGGCCAAGGAATTGGGCCACCCCTTCCAATCCACCGGTCGCCAACCATAATTTTTCCAGCAAGATAGTGCACCGCCACATTGGGGACGGCAATGTTCGTGGGTTCCTAAATTAAACATTTCCAGACCGGTGGATTGGAAGGGGAGGCCCAATTCCCTGGCCACCTCGTTCACCAGATATCACTCCCCTCCACTTCTTTCTATGGGGTTATGTTAAAGATACGGCGTATGGAACAAAGGTACAAAGGGACATCACTAATCTAAAGCAGAGGATCACTGATGCCATTGCCACCATTGATGAGGGGATGCTACAGCCAACATGGCAAGAAATCCAGTACCGTCTTGATGTGCTACATGCAACTAATGGAGCCCATATAGAGGTGTATTAAATGAGGCAAAAAAAACTTAAATATATACACTATATTGCCAAAAGTATTCGCTCACCCATCCATATGCGAGTCAAGGCAGGTGAGCGAATACTTTTGGCAATATAGTGTATGTCTCATTTTGTAATAATTTTCACTTATCTGTCTTTTCATTTGCCTTTGGTAAAATTTGCCCTAAATTTTTGAAATTGTAAAGAGACTTTATGGACACCCTGTATATTCTATGGGGTACACTTGTTAAAAATGGGAAACCGGTACTGTATTTTTTGGCAAAAATATATGCGATTTTAGCTGAAAGTGAAATAAAATATATTTCTAATTCGCGCAGCATCATTGTGTCACATTATGGGGGTTATTCAGAGAGATGTGAAAACAAGGCGAATGGCTGGAGAAGTGAAAATTCTAGGACAAAATATCCGATTTGGAAAGTGAGATAAATGGGAGAATTTTTCTGGTTTGGCTATTTTGACCTAGAATTTTCACTTCTCCAGTCATTCTCCTGGTTTTCACATCTCTCTGAACAACCCTGTAGAATTTAAAAGTGAATAGTGCTGCATTAATAAACAAAAACAAAATTAATTCTATACATTTAAAAAAAGAATATTTCACATTGAACACCGAACCATGCTCTGGCCTTTCCAATGATACCAAACATGACGCTCTAACTGCCACTGATCTGGAGATACGGGGGGTTCTTTGGTCCCCCATCTCCAACATAGGTGGCAGCTAGGGGTTATCTCCCGAACTGATATCACGTTGAGCCCGCACTGGGAGACCACAGCAATATAGTGGCCAATGGCCCCTGCGAAGTGAGGACGCGTTCAGCGCATCCTTCGCAGGGAAGTGGTTAAATATGCAAGTCCCGTAGCTCCAATCCACCGCGGCCTCTCAGACGGATTGGTCTCCGAGATAGTGATGTCAGCACGCTCCCTGCCCACATCACCAGTAGTAACAGCACAGCTGGGAAATTCAGATTCCCCGGCTAATGGTGACGCGGGTGGGGTGGAAGAAACTCCACTTCACACAGCATTTTAGGCAAAACAAGGGGTCTGACGGGGGCTGACAGGAGACTCCTCACATCCTAAACCTTTTCAAAATTGAAAGTGGTCAGGAATGGATGCGTAGAGTGTTCCTTAGGAATTGCTACTTGGGACGCGCTTTATACTGCAATCTATCTCCTCAGTGCTTAACAATTAAAAGGAGTGTAACCTTAAGGTTATTTCTCCTCATTTCCTCCACATTGTCCTCTCCATACAGACCCTTGAAGGCCTTTTTCCTGCTTTTTATTTCTAGGTAGTCAGACTAGCAGGTCTTTTCCTGACCCACAGCTAGGTAGGAGGATCCAACATTAGCTCCACCAAGGAATTTACTAGTGGTCCCCATTCAGGGCCAGTGCCCCCACTAGGCATGCTAGGCAACTGCCTAGGGCACTCTGCTGCCTAGAGGCGCAGCCGGCCCCAACCCGGGTTCCATTATTGTTCCCGTTACTCATTGTGCGGCTCGTGTAGCCAGCAGTGGCTGCTCACAAAGCCAACATTGTTTGCTCGCAGACCCCCACTAGTGACGCAGAAGGTGGGCGTCTTATGGTGACATGCAGGCGCCACCAGAGGCAGATTAAAGAAAAAAAGAGGCAGGAGAAAGGAAGGCACAGAAGAAAGAGAGAAAGGCACGGGAGAAAGAGAGAAAGGCACGGGAGAAAGAGAGAAAGGCACGGGAGAAAGAGAGAAAGACACAGAAGAAAGCGAGAAAGACAGAAGAAAGAGAGAAAGGCACAGAAGAAAGACACGGGAGAAAGAAAGGCACAGGAGAAATGGACGAAAGAAAGACAAAAAGAGATTCAGAAGAAAAAGGCACAGAAGAAAGAAAGAAAAGAAAGAGGCAGATGAAAGAGAAAAAAGAGGCAGAGGAGAGAAAAGAAAGAGGCAGATGAAAAGAAAGAAAGAGGCAGAGGAAAGAAAGGAAGGCAGAGGAAAGAAAGAGGCAGAGGAAAGAAAGGAAGGCAGAGGAAAGAAAGAAAGGCAGTGGAAAGAAAAGAAAGGCAGAGGAAAGAAAGAAAAAGGCAGAGGAAAGAAAGAAAGAGGCAGACGAAAGAAAATAAAGAGGCAGATGAAAGAAAATAAAGAGGCAGAGGATAGAAAGAAAGAGGCAGAGGAAAGAAAATAAAGAGGCAGAGGAAAAAAAGAGGCAGAGGAAAGAAAGAGGCAGAGGAAAGAAAATAAAGAGGCAGAGGAAAGAAAGAGGCAGAGGAAAGAAAATAAAGAGGCAGAGGAAAGAAAGAGGCAGAGGAAAGAAAATAAAGAGGCAGAGGAAAGAAAGAGGCAGAGGAAAGAAAATAAAGAGGCAGATGAAAGAAAATAAAGAGGCAGAGGAAAGAAAATAAAGAGGCAGAGGAAAAAAAGAGGCAGAGGAAAGAAAGAGGCAGAGGAAAGAAAATAAAGAGGCAGAGGAAAGAAAGAGGCAGAGGAAAGAAAATAAAGAGGCAGATGAAAGAAAATAAAGAGGCAGAGGAAAGAAAGGCACAGACCGGTCCCAGGCCCGACCAGTGGAGGCGTAAGATGGGCGCCGAATGACCGTGTGCGGCCCCTGTGCACAGTGTGTGTGTGTGTCCCGCAGTGTGTGTGCCCCCATGCACAATGTGTGCCCCCTCACACGCACAGTATGTGTGTTCCCCCCACATTTCCACAGTTAATTTTTTTAGGTGGAGGGGGGCGCAAGTAGCTGGTCTTGCCTATGGCGCAAAATGGTCTCGCACCGGTCCTGTCCCCATTCCATTTTTATCAGCTCCCTTTTGAGTGAAATATATGCACGGCTGCCATCAGAAATCCCAGTCCCCTGTACAGAGCCACCGGCCAGGGACCCATTCCTTCAGCTGCCCATGTCAGTACACCAACTTTGTTATTCAAAGAGAGACGATCTGGCCTCGAAATGTAACCAGACACTGAAATTCAGCGTACGACTACATTTCCTGGCCATTCAGCTATCCAGAGAGCAGGCAGTACGTCAAATGTTGGCGAATTGCCTGCACATACGGTGCCTGTTCGAGGGCAGTGAATCCCCATAGAGAAGCAATGCTTAGTCTATTCAGAGAACAAAAACCAGCAGTGAAAGGTTCCCGAAATGTCCTGCTGTTCGGTGGTTTCATTTGGCAGTTTTATTCAGGCGAATTCCATAGGCTTCAATGTTAAAAATATTCCCGTTTTAATTCAATATCAAATAAACCGTTTATTATAAAATTCTGCAGCAAAAAGGTCTTTATTTTTGAATCTTTTAGGCATTTTTTTGCAAAAAAAATATTTTTCTTTACATAGCATTTTTCTGTTACAGCCCTTTTTATTATCATTCATTGGATTTCATAATTAACCCTTTCGCTGCTGAGCCTTTTCACACCTCTGTGCTGAGCTAATTTTTACCTGTTGTTTCGCTCATCATGTTTAAATGCGATTCGAAGCCACATTTTATTAATTGACCCAGACATATTATATATCAATTTTTCCAGGAGACTCGACAGATTCATAATATATCATTATTATATGTATACGTTATGTCCTGTCTGTATATAACAAAAAATGCAATAAAATTTGAATTTTCAATAGTTTACAGCGTGTAAAGTGGGTTTTTTCCACATTTTAACATGCGATCGTTTGCGGTTATATTTTCTATGGGGTGCGCTTGTTAAAAAAATTAGAAACGGGGAATCGTTCCTTTTTTTGGGGAAAATTACGTGTATATTAGCAAACGCCCCCCATAGAAAAAATCGTTAGTGCAGCAGCATTGTTCACATTATAATTGAAATGGAACAATATTGCTGCACTAAAACAAAAAAAAGTTTAAATTATTTTAATTTTAGCTTTAATTATTTTTTACATTATACATGGTCATGTTTGGTATCATTGGAAAGGCCACTCTGGCCGTTCCAATGATATCAAGCATTAACCTCTATCGGTCACGGATCGAGAGATAGGGGTTCATTGGAACCCCTATCTCCACCATAGGTGGCAGCAAGGGGTTAATTGCGAAACTGGCGCCATCACGCTATGCGCGATGACGCCAGTCGTTAGGGGGATATCCCAGAAGCTTGGCCAACATCCAAGATGTCGGCCAGCTCTGGGAGGGGACCACGATACAGCGCATGTTAGCGCCATATTGCGATTCAGCCCCCTAGGGGTTAAAGACAGCCGCCGCTTGGAAGGGCAAGTACCTGTCTTTACCCAATGGCCCGCACGGATGGGGAGGGGGGAGAGGTCCGAAGGACCTCCCTCCCCTCTACCCTTCAGGCACCTTCCCCGCAATGGTGGGTGCCTGAAATAGATGTCATTGCGCAGGCGCCATGACGTCTATCGTGCCCGCCGGGCTGACAGCCCGCACCGGGGGGCTACCGTGATCGGCCGGAATCCCGGCCGATTTCTGCTGCAAAGGGAGGACACACTCAGCGCGTCCTACGCAGCGAAGTGGCCATGCGGCAGGACGCGCTCAGCGTATCTGCCGGATGGAAAGGGTTAAATTTCAGACATTTTTGTTCTGTATTTTCTTTGCAAACAGCGTTTAAATTTTCAACCAGTCAAGTGTACGTTTTTTTTTCCCACTCCATTAGTCTGCTCTGATCGGCAGATGCTTGGGTTTCTCTGGTGTTTGGCGCTGTTAATCCGGAGGTTTTTGCAGGTGTCGGTGTGCGTTCGCCAGCTTTTCCCTGCACTACGCCGGCCCTGTGGTGCTTGAGTACACCGCAGGGTCGCTGAATCGCACCAAATTGAAGTGAACGAAAAGTCGCTGAATGTGCGGTGACTTTGATTCTCTTTGAATAACCCTGAATAACAAAATGGCACTTGGTGCTTTGTGAAGACAATTCAATTTTACAGGGCATGGGCTAAATCCCTGGGAGATCATTGAGCTAAAATCGCTCCTCAGTGAGGAGTCAGTGCTCTCACCCACCCAAGGGAAATTTGCTGGCAATAGGACAGGCCAGGATGACATGGAAGGGCCCAGACATGTGTGGCTTTTATAAAAGTTACAATATTTTGCAAGGGTCCACAGAACCACTGGGCCCCTGGACAGATCAGGGGCTGTCACCACTTCTGTTATGCTTGTGGGCCTTAATTATTCCTAGTGGCAGTAGCTTCACATCCATGTACAAGGATTTGAGTTCACCTGACAGACCAGGAGTATTTCCAGGTGTTTGATAGGAATAAACTCTTGATACCCAGTCACAGCTCAGCCAGGCTTTATTAGTCACAGCAGCCTTTAGGCTAGGGTCAGACGAATGCATTTTTCACGTCTACCGTCAAAAAGTGCATTGACGCGTCCGAACGCATTGTTTCACGCAATAGCGGTCATACGATGCGCAATTTCGGATGTGATTTTTTACGGAAACTTTGGGTGTCTGGACGTTATGTTGGCCGGACATGAGCGTCTGACGTCTTCTAATCATGCACACACGCTGCTAGCGGACGCAGCGCACTCTGTACATCAGTACTAGCGGGTCGATGTTCTTGCAAAAATGCGTTAGTTTGCCGCTTGCGATGTGCGGCCAAACTTCGTGTGTGGGCCTGCGTTGGACGTCAAGTGCTGCTACCACAGCCGTAATAAAGTGCGGCTAAAACCTACTGTGTACGTCAGACCCCAGCCGTAGTCACCACTAGGACAAAGACCACACATGCAAGAGGGAATCCAGGAGGGAAAGGGGGTGGAAACCACTGTCATATTGACCCCTGCCACTCCAGGTTAACCCATCTGGTTCATAGACACTATGCTAGGACATTTCTTTTGGTTCCTCAGCTTGGATATAAAAGCTGCACTCCCGCATCCTGACCACTTTTAAAAGTAGTCAGGATGTGGAGTGCCTCCCCTTCTACCCAACAGGTAAAAATCAATGGGTGAAGTGGAGGAGTTTCCTCCACCCCACCAGCAGCTGGGATTTTGAATCTCCTGGCCAGCAGATCTGTCGCTAGTAAACTCAGTATGTAGAGCGTGTTGATGTCACCCCATGAACCCACCATGATAGAGAGCAGTCTCAGCATCGGGTAGGATCTGTGCTCAGGAACTTGTGTAGATGAAGCGCGTAAGCCCCGTAGCGGTGCACAGTTTCTATGCTATGCAAGTCACCCAAGCACAATGCGCATTTGATAGCTGCATAGGCTTTTGGGTTTAGGAGTCTGAGCCAAAGAAGAGTGTCACGCACCGATGGAAGGTGAATAAATTCATCCGATATAAAAGTAATTTGGCAGAGACTGTCAGCCATTATTGAAGGTAAAAAAATATAACCTATTTTTAAGGTTATCCCCAAAAATGAGACAAGTTAGAACTTATGCCGATCACCTTCATGACGCAACACAGCGTTAGGAAAGGAAATTTTATTTATGATCATGTTAATACAAAATAAATATACAATAAACCCCTCAGGTATAAATAAAGTGCTCCGGTCATGGTGATAAAGCCAGACAACGGTCGCTTAAATAAAACTCCCATTTACTGTAACAGTACAGAGATAATGAGGTCATTTCGCAGTATACAGGGCTGGGAGTTTCCAGACATCTGCAGATCTTACCAAGATGACAAAAAAAAAAGCAGACGTGAAAAAAAAAAAGTTTATAAACGTTCATTTGTGACATTCTCCGTTTACTGGAATTCAGAGAATTTATTATGCCCAGAAACCAGCAGAATGGAGCAAGAACCCTGGCAAAACCCCTTGAGGGCCAAAGACTGCTTGATCTGGGCACCAGAACGACACTTGTAGGTCAAGGAACTGCAAAAAATGTCAGTTTACAGAGATGTCCTTACTCCAAAATGCAGTCACTGGGACTTGAGTCTTGTTCTTTGTCCGTTTCACCAGATACAGCAACACACCCGTTTATTGAGTCAGTCCTCTGGACGTAAGAAACGTAGGAACCAGAAGGCGCTCTGACGGCTACATCAGCCGCCGACTCAAATTGCGTTATGACAGATCACCACGCCAACAGTTTCGTTGGCGAACTGAACCATGACTTCACAGATCCAGGTTTGGGTCTAGGAAGAGAGGTCTGTTCGAGTCTTCATGGCAGGAACTTGATGCCAGTGGATGTCAGAAGAAGTACGAGCTCATCAAGGCCAAGTCTCTAATGTCCTCCTTCGCCAGGGAACCTGAGGAGAGAAAGATACTTCGTCAGACAAGAGTCAAAAATCAGAAGATTCACAAAGAATGAGCAAAGGCCCTAGTAACCTGCACCTACCAAGAAGGGCAGGGGGGGGGGGGTCGCAGAAACCACACATTGACAAACTCAACCTACTTTGACCCCATCAGGACAGTAAAGCAGATTTCGATAGGCAACTCTTGATCACCCTCTAGGCCGCAATACGTCTCTTATGGTCACACGGCCTTGACTCCTCTGCGGGGGGACGCAAAGAGCCAAGTCCGCACCTGGAAGGCAGTGGCTTAGTTCCAGGATCTAGCACGTACAAATGGCTCCCAATGCTCTTGGGCACTGAGCATTCTTGAATCATGTGCCTTCCTGCAGTCACCGTAAAGAAAGGTCCAGGCACGTCACCACTTACAAATCTATCTGAAGCCTACATGGGGTGCCTGGACCTGCACGACCATCGGTTATTCAGAGAAAGGTCTGTTACCAGTTCTCCTGGTTTTCACAGCAATCTATACCAAAGGGCCAATTTGGAAAGAGATCAATGGGAGAATTTTTCTGCTTTGGCCATTTTGACCTAGAATTTCCACCTCCAGTCATTCTCCTGAGCTTCACCTTTTTTTGACTAGACCTGTATGTATTCAGGACACACGCACACACGAAGAAATCAAGGTATCCTTCCTGATAAAATAAATGCCAGGAGCTTGGACATGCTCCGACTTCATTTCACCAGGAGCGCAATATCTCTGCATTGCGCTTTACTCCTTGTGGTCACATGACATGCTGCAGCTTGCAGGAAGCGCACAGCCAGACCACGTCCAAGGTAGTCCAGCACTGGATTCCAGGAGAGGGAGTTTACACCGCAACCAAATTGTTAAAACACAGGATGAAGGGGCGCAAGAGGGGTTAATGTTTCAATGCTGGACTAGATTCCAAGTAGATCAGTATGTTAAGACCAGACAGATGTGTATTCTGGAGTAAAATGATCAAGGGAAGGAACACCGAGAGGGATCGCAAGACCATGCTCCGAGTTGACACAAGACACCCAGGAGGTGGTTTACATTAAGGCTAGGGTCAGACGAACGCATTTTTCGCGTGGTCTGTGAAAAAGTGCGTTCGAACAAATGGACGCATTTTTTCACGAAATACGCGATAGCGGTCATACGATGCGCATTTTCATCCGTGATTTTGTACGGATCATCAATAAAACTTTTTGCGTCTGGACGTTATGTTGGCCGGACATTAGCAGCGTCTGACGTCTCCTAATCACGCACACACGCCGCTAGCGGACGCAGCGCACTCTGTACGTCAGTACTAGCGGTTTGACGTTCTAGAAAAAATGCGTTCTTTTGCCACTTGCGTTGCGCGGATGAACTTTCGTGCGGCCGTTCTTCGTGTGTTCCCCAGCATTGGACGTCATTTGCTGCTAGCACGGCCGTGATTTCGTGCGTCTAAACGCACGTTAATACTGCATTAGTCTGACCCTAGCCTAAAGCTTGACCTGACCTACAGAAAACAAACTAGATATTACAGACCACTTTCTAAACACAACAGGAGTATTCAGGCCGTCACGGACATTCACTCGGAGGCAAAAATACTGAATTTCCAGAGCCTTTGTAAATTAGCCAGTTGACTGGGGTTGCCAGATTGGCCAGGTTTTCCTGGACGCATCATTTACACATGCCGATGGGAAGTGCATGAAAAATGCCACCCCACAGCATGTATAATCCATACACTGCAGGTAAATCAGAAAGGAATCCCAGGTGACCTGCCTGCAGCATATGAATTATACATTTGGCAGGGCAGCACCTTTCCTTGCGCAAGAACTAGAAATAGGTGTCCAGGAAAACCATGGCCCATCTAGCAGCCCTACAGGAGGCACCAGGTCTGATATTTACACCCAGCCGGCTCATAAGGGCAGGAGAGGTGGCTGTGCTTGTAGGAACATGCCCCAAGGCTCCGGTTTCCATGGTTTCACCCAATTATCCTGACTTAAAGGGGTGAAGCCATGGAGGATCCCCTGGGGAGTGTGGAACTAGCCACTAAGGTTAACACGGTGAGCAAGTAGAGGCACACTA
Organism: Leptobrachium leishanense; assembly: GCA_009667805.1. Lineage (NCBI taxonomy): Eukaryota > Metazoa > Chordata > Amphibia > Anura > Megophryidae > Leptobrachium > Leptobrachium leishanense. Next base: position 24,013,489 of record CM019065.1, on the reverse strand, counting down.
GCAGCATGTGGGGGGGGGGTCGCCAGATTTGCGACAGACCCCGTGGAACGCATGGACAGCAAAAAGAGCCAGCCCCGCCCACCCGCGTCACCACAGTTTTTCCCTGTTACCTTGGCGACGGGGGCCAGCTCGCGCCTTGCCGCAGAGCCTCTTCAGCCAGCGCAGGGGACCCTTTCTTCTCGTGACGTCACCGGCCGCGCCCTCGGCGCCGGGCACCTGCGAGCGAGCGCGACAGAAGGGGCACGTGACCAAGCCACCGCTTTCCAGCTGTTCGAGGCAGCCGCCGCACAGCACGTGCCGACAGCTGCCGAGGGGGCGGGGCTCCCTGTCTTGCCCGTAGTCCTGGTAACAGACGCCGCACTCTTCCATGATGGGAGCGGGCGGAAGTGACGTTACGCCGTCCTGCACCGTCATCCTTTCAAGCACAGGTACGAAAGAGTGAATGCACGGTCTGCGGCTCGGACTGAGGGTTATATAGGGCGGGAGGCCGCGCCCCCATGCCGGAAGTAAGGGACGTCACCTCACAGCCTTTTCCATTTCTGGAGAAAAGGGGCGGGGCCGGCAGGAAGGTGGGGCCGGTGTGGCTGGGAAAGCTGACTCTGGTTGAAACTGAATGTTTTCTGGAAATGTCTGGCCTGATCCCCCCCCCCCCCTCCAGCCATTCACAGCAAAGCCGCCAGCTCAGGAATGGAGGCTTAATATCACCTCACCATTATATTCTCTTTTATATTCACGTTGTATGATCTGGTCTCTGTTCTTTTATTATGAGCCCAAGATCCCTCACGCGCTCATTTTCCCATCTTGAACATACCATTCGACGCTACGCTTTACGACATCTAATACCCCCACCCGCCATGTGACCCTTTATGTCCTAATGTTTAACCCTTTCGCTGCTGAGGCTTTTCCCACCTCTGTGCTGAGGTCATTTTTACCGGTTTTGCTCATCATGTTTAAACGCGTTTTGAAGCCTTATTTTAACCCCTTAGTGACCGGGCGGTTTTACACAAATCCGTCCTTTAGTGACCGCTGCTGTTTTTACGTTTCTGCGCTGTTAGTGTTTAGGTCAAATTTTCCTCTTACTCGTTTATTCGACCCACACATATTATACACCCTTTTTCCCGCCATTAAATGGACTTTCTACAAATACCATTATTTCCATCATATCCAATAATTTACTATAAAAAAAAATATGAAATATGATGAAAAAAATGGTAAAAACACACTTTTTTGTAATTTAATCCCCAAAATCTACAACCACCCAAAACGACCCCAGCTAAATAGGTTTAAAATTTTGTCCCGAGACTAGAAATACCCAATTTTTACATGCGTTTGCTTTTTAACCCCTTCACTGCTGAGACAGTTCACCTATGTGCGCTGCGCTCATTCTGACCATTTTGTGCTAATTATTTTTAGATGACAGCCTAGGTCCTATTTAATTAAACTCCCCCCAGACAAAAAAAACTTTAAAAAAAAAAACATTTTTTTATTTTATTTAATTTTTTTATTATTTTTTTTTTATTTAATATTTTTTTTAATTTTTTTTTAAAACCAAACCTGGTCATGTTTGGTATCATTTGAAAGGCCATAATCAGGCCTTTCAAATGATGGCAAATATGACCATCTAGCTGCCATGGATCAATTGGCGCCGCAACGTGATCCGGCGGCGAAATGGTTAATGCCATACACCGCTGGAAAGGGGAGGCTCTCCCCTCTCCAGCGGTGCAAACAGCATCTCCCTAGCTTCAATGGTTGGGGAGATAGAGAGCTCCGAAGGAGCCCCCCCTCCCCTCCATTGAAAAGCATGGGGACGCCTGCTGATGACGTCACCACGCAGCGTGGCGACGTTATCAGCCTCGCCTGCCCATGTAAATCACATGGGCAGGCTTCCTCCCTGCCAGATCGCCGTGGGATCCGGCGAGGGAGGTGAGTATCAGGCGGCAAGGGGATTAGGCGCCGCTGACGTACCCTGTACGTCCGCGGGTCTAAGGGAGACCCGAGTACAGGACGTACAGGGTACGTCAGAGGTCCTTAAGGGGTTAATATATGACCCAGACATATTATATATCGTTCTTTCCGTCAGACTCGGTAGATTCATAATATGTCATTATTATATGTATACGTTATGTCATGTCTGTATATTATAACAAAAAATGCAATAAAATATGTATTTTCAATAATTTACAATGTGTAAAGTGTTTTTTTTCACATTTTAACATGCGAGCAATTGCGGTTATATTTTGTATGGGGTGCGCTTGTTAAAAAAATTAGAGATGGGGTCTCATTACATTTTTTTTTGGGGAAAATTACGCGATTTTTAACAAACGCACCGCATACAAAAATCGTTAGTGCAGCATCATTGTTCACATTATAATTGAAATGGGAACAATATTGCTGCATTAACGAACCAAAAAAAAGAAAACAAAATGTTTATTTTTTTTTTATAATTTTTTTTTTAAATATATTTTTATTTTTAATTTTTATTTTTTTTCAAAAACTTTTTTCACATTCGAGTTTGGTATCGTTGGAACGGCCATGCTCTGGCCGATCCAACCATACCAAACGTTAACCCCTAGCTGCCACGGATCGGGAGATAGGGAGTTCATTGGAACTCCCTATCTCCACCGTTGGTGGCAGTTAGGGGTTAACTCTAGGACTGGCGTCATCGTGCTATGCACGATGACGCCAGTCCTCAGGGGGAGTTCCCGGAGGCTTGGCCGACATCCAAGATGTCGGCCAGCTCCGGGAAAGGATCGCAAACCGGCGCTTTTCAGCGCCGATTCGCGATCCAGCTCCCCAGGGGTTAATGCTAGGCACCATTTGGAAGGGCAGGCTGTGCCCTTCCAAATGGTGCCTGGGTTAACCCCCGCAACGCAGCCGATCGGGAGGGAGAGAGGTCCGAAGGACCTCCCCCCCTCCCTTTCAGGCGCCTCCTCCGCACATGCGGGGGGGGCGCCTGAATTAGGTGTTATCGCGCTGCCGCGATGACACCTAATTTCAGCGGCTGCGGTTCCGGATGCTGGGCTGACATCGAGGATGTCAGCCCGCACCGGGGGGGCCAGCGATCGGCCGGAACCCGGCCGAACGCTGACCCCAATGGGAGGACACGCTCAGCGCGTCCTCCGCATACCAGCAGTAATGCGGAGGACGCGCTCAGCGCGTCCTCCGCATTGAAGTGGTTAATTCTAGGAACTGATCAGTAAAGCTTCCAGACCTGAGGAAGAGAGGAATCCTCTCCAAAGCGCGTCTTTTAAATGTTACGTGAGTCCAATAGAAAAGGTATCACTACGTACTGCTATACTCGTAAATATATAATAAGTGTTTATTATTGCAGAAGCCACTTGCACATCACAGCAATTTGATGAATTGAATCCCAGAGCTCCTGTGCCACATTCCCCATATGCAGCAAGGAACTCTGGGTAGGATATGCAAATTACATCTGTCTCCCTTTTATGCATCCTCTGTAAGGCCCCACGCTGCCAGCTTCAGCCCTGGCACACCCTCCAGACTCGCTACCTGCAAAGATGCTCCCGCACTGCAGAGCGTGCCTGGAGGAAATCCCGCTCTGAAGCTGATTTTGTTCACTTCAAGTTTATTCTCCGGTCATACACCTCTGCCCTCCACTTGGCCAAACAATCCTTCTTCTCTCTCATCTCTTCTTCTATCTACGCTGTCCTCCAACCCTAAACGGCTCTGGTCCACCTTCAACACCCTCCTCTACCCACCTGCACCTTCCCCCTCAGCTGCCTTCAGCGCTCAAGACCTTGCAGACTACTTCCTCAGTAAAACTCTAACTATCAGAAGCAACATCCCAACACAAGATAGTTATCTGCCACCTCCACTCCCACAGGTCCCCTCTGCCACCCTCTGCCGCTTCCTCCCAGCCACTGAGGAGGAAGTCAATTCCTTATTGTCCTCCTCACATCTCACCACGTGCCCGCTCGACCCCATTCCCTCACATCTAATTCCTCCCCTCTCCTTCTCCCTCACCCCTGCTCTCACACACATCTTCAACCTATCTCTCTCCACTGGCTCCTTTCCATCCGCCTTCAAACACGCACTAGTTACCCCTTTACTAAAGAAACCATCCCTAGACCCCAACTCTCCATCCAACTACCGCCATGTATCCCTGCTTCCCTTCACATCAAAGCTCTTAGAAAAACTAGTCTTCAACCGCCTCTCCCTCTTCCTGTCCTCCAATTCCCTACTTGACCCCCTGCAATCTGGCTTCCGTCCCCTACACTCAACTGAAACTGCCCTCACCAAAGTCACCAACGACCTCCTAACTGCTAAAAAACACGGCCACTATTCTATTCTCATCCTGCTTGACCTCTCGGCTGTTTTTGACACTGTTGACCACCCCCTCCTTCTACAGACCCTCAACTCTCTGGGTCTCGGTGACACTGAACTTGCTTGGGTTGACTCCTATTTATCCAACAGGTCCTTCTGTGTGTCCTTTGCTGGTAACTCCTCCTCTTCATTGCCACTATCTGTTGGTGTACCTCAAGGCTCTGTCCTTGGTCCTCTGCTCTTTTCCATCTACACCTCCTCCCTGGGCAAAATCATCAACAGCTTTGGCTTTAATTACCACCTCTACGCTGATGACACTCAGATCTACCTCTCTACCCCTGATCTCTCTCCCCCTGTCCTCTCAAAAGTCAGTGACTGTTTATCTGGCATCTCCTCCTGGATGGCCTCCCACCACCTAAAGATCAACATGTCAAAGACTGAGCTCCTACTTATTCCTCCCTCCAATGCCTCCCCACCTCCTGACTTCTCTATCACGGTGGAGGGTATCACCATCTCCCCATCAAACCAAGTTCGCTGCCTTGGAGTTACACTTGACTCTGCTCTTTCCTTCATCCCCCACATCCAGTCTCTTTCCTCCTCCTGCCGATACCAACTGCGTAATATTTCCAGAATTCGGCCATTTCTTACCGCTGTCACCACAAAACAACTCATACACGCCCTGGTAATCTCCCGACTCGACTATTGCAATAATCTCTTATCTGGCCTCCCTCTGTCCCGCCTCTCCCCCTACAATCCATCCTGAATGCCTCCGCCAGGCTAATTCACCTCACCCGCCGCTCTGTCTCTGCCGCTCCCCTCTGCGAGTCCCTTCACTGGCTCCCCATCCACTGCAGAATTAAGTTCAAAATCCTTATCCTTACCTACAAAACCCTCACTAACTCAGCTCCCGACTACCTGTCCTCACTAATCACCAAATACACCCCAGCCCGCTCCCTAAGGTCAAACAGTGACCTTCGCCTAGCTTCTCCCCGCATCACCTCTTCCCATGATAGACTGCAGGATTTCTCACACGCAGCCCCCACTCTCTGGAACGCTCTCCCTCGTACTGTCAGACTTTCCCCTAACTTCTCTTCCTTCAAACGCTCCCTTAAAACATTCCTATTTAGGGAAGCCTGCCACCCAACTCACTGACGCAACCATCAATTACTCTCACCTTACAGTCCTCTCCTCCTGTTTCCAACCCCAACCCTCCTAGATTGTGAGTTCCTACGGGAATAGGGCCTCATCTCCTCCTGTACTGTTTGTCAAATGTTGTTCAATGTATTGTAACCCTGTCTATACTGTGCCTATTGTACAGCGCTGCGGAATATGCTGGCGCTTTATAAAGAATAATAATAATAATAATAATGCATCCTGGGTCTGTTATTACACAGAATCCTAAAATCGATGCTATGTCACACTGTGGCTTTCTAGCAGAGATAAGGTTTATGCAACTGGTCACAGCCACTCCTAGGACAGCGCTGCTTCGGGTTTGTTGGACCCTCATCAGCAGGAGCTAGGCATGATGACCAGTTGCAGTGGATGCTTGGGACCCGTAGGGCAATCAGTATCTACAAGGGTTGTAGTTAGATTGCCTGTGTCAGCCGGCCAAGAAGCAAGATCGCCTCAGTGCAGCTATCCCACTTGAATAATATAATCAAAAAAGGATTGAGGGAGGCACTTGAGGACTTCCAGAGGTAAAATCAAAAAACTTTGGGCTCTATTACAATCTTCGAGCATACGTTTGCTCCGGCGCAAAAACGCATTAACGCGAGGAGCAAAACCCTTCTCGTGAGCGTCGTATTACAAAGTCAGCGCAACACACGCGCGCATTCGTCTAAAGTGGGTGAACCTGCGCAAACCCTTTGCGAGCTTACTGTACTGCGCGCGTCCTATACTTAACATAGTGAGCGCAAATCCGTTTGTAATACCATTCGCGTACCAGCGCACAATCTATGCGTAGTTTGTAACGCACAGCGTTTGCGCGCATAATTTTAGGCTGGGGTCAGACTAACGCAGTATTAACGTGCGTTTAGCCGCACTTAATCACGGCCGCGCTAGCAGCAAATGACGTCCAATGCCGGGCAGCATGCGAAGAACAGTCGCACGAAAGTTCAGCCGCACAACGCAAGTGGCAAACAAACGCATTTTTTCGAGAACGTCAAACCGCTACTACAGAGTACAGAGTGCGCTGCGGCCGCAGAGGCGTGTGTGCGTGATTGGGAGACGTCAGACGCTGCTAATGTCCGCCCAACATAACGTCCAGACGCAAAAAGTGTTTTATTGATGATCCGTACAAAATCACGGACGAAAATGCGCATCGTAGGACCGCTATCGCGTATTCCATGAAAAAATACGTCCATTCGTTCGAATGCACTTTTTCACGGACAATGCGAAAAATGCATTCGTCTGACCCTAGCCTTAGCAACTCCTAAAAGCTGGTGGTAACGGCAAATCGGAACGTTCTGGCCGAAACCAAATACACCAGCCCAAAAAAAAGAAATGCAGCAAAGTATAGTTACACATTCTACACATACCCAAACAATAAAATGGAGAAGTTGTGCGTGTTTTTATTATTGCTGCAGCATATATACTCAGATTGATTTTGACAGGCGCAAAGACTTAACGGGAGACAATTGTGTTTCTTAATTCTGATTGGCTAAATCGCATGTAAAAACAGTCCGCACACTGATTTCGGCGCGCAACGTTAATGCGCGCGCATTTTTGCGCGTCCGTTTTACGCGTGCAATTTTTCGACGGATGAAAAAATTCGCACAGATTGTAATACCAGCGTTAATTTACGCGCGTTGACGTTTAGCGCTTCACGCACAAATTAACGTGCTGCGCGAGCGGTTTTGCGCAAAGATTGTAATAGGGCCCTTTCTGTTTTAACCCTGGAATATCCCATTAAGCAAGTGGTCCTTTTTCCAAAGCGTCACGTCAATCTCACGGCTGGAGGATTGAGAGATGGCGATGGGTTAACTTGCAGAATCCTGGCAGCAGGTTGATTTCGGGAAATCGACGATTTCGTACGAGTGGTAAGGAACGGGCTAGGTGCCCTGAACGTGCTGAAATCCACTCGTTTCCTTCCCGCAAACTGTTATGTCAGCATGAAGGAATTAATTCTCCGGGCACAACGAGTGCGTTCCTGCCTGTCAGCACTTCAGAATCCAGAGACGAGGAGTTCCCGATAACATGCCTGACACGAGGAAAAGAGATTTCGCCTAAAGCAGAGGAAGGTTTCTTTATTTTAACACTGATAAAAGTGTGGTAACAGCTGCGTAGGCGAATCAGCCGTCTCTCCGATTTAATGGATCGTTTTTAAAAACATTGGATTGTTCCGGTTAAAAACAGAATGTGGCCAATATGTGAGAACAGATTCTTGGCGATAATCATTATGGAGTCAAGAAAGGGCTTTTTTTTTTAACCTCTTGTTGCATAATGGGAAATTGCTTGTTTCCCTTCCACTGCGATCAGCAGAGATTGGAGTACAGGTCAGGCACCCCTTATCCGCAATTGCAAAATCCGGAAGACCCTGAAAACCGGAATTTTTGAAGCCACGTGCATTTTGCTAATTCCTGACCAGGGGTGCTCCGGACAGACATGGATGCTCTGGAACAAGACTCCCCAGCGTGGCAGCATACCACGGCAAACGCTGGGAGCCTCTTGGCGGCCCCAGCGTATGACATGCCGCTCGGAGTCACGTTGACTACCGGTTGAGCACGTCCGTGAAGAAACGCTGCTGTGTGTACCCACAGAGCTGGAGGTAGAAGGGACTCACGGCTCTTACACTGCGATCTTCTGAAACATTGGATTCACCTGGATTCTTAAATGCAGAAGAATCTGAAATCCGGAAAGCTCGGGGTCTCGAACATTTCAGATAAGAGGTGCTCTACTTGTAGTTGGACCTGACGGAAGCACGTCTTGTTTCGTCATATTTCTTCGTTACCTTTGGTCAAGCCTGAGTGAGGAAGCTGGGTCGGTACACATGGAGACGATCAGGAATAGCGAGGTGAAAGACTAAGCTGGTTCAATACACAGGAAAACGATCACATACAACATAACACGCAGTTGGGTCAAGGCAAACCACAACAGGGCAGTGAGCACCTCTCTGGTCAGGCTTTAAATAGGTAAGTAGGCCTCCAGCTAATCTGACGTCACTTTAGTGCGCCAGAACGTATATGCACGGACCGACTGCAGGACTCAATGTATATGAGAGGCACTCACAATTGCACGGAAGGATGGGTTATTGAGAAGAAAGGCAACGTTTCATCAGGCGACCTTAATCACGCTGCACGGATTGACCAAGCCGCGCGGAATGGCGTGGAGCGGCACGGAGTGGAGCACTAAGTAGCGTCACAGTGCAAGGAGGGGACACCGTCGCTGCTAGCCAACACAGAATGTGCACCAGGGACAAACTCCTCTTTAATTAATCACTGAGATTGAGTTACAGGGAACACGATGACCTAGTGATGGGAACTGAGAAGATCTCCTCAAAGGTTTATTAGCACCTGATCGCAATTAGAGCACACACCATGCTTTCCTACTTATTACATAGTTGCCAACTATCAAGACTATTCCTGGTAGGTTTCTGGGTTAGGACCGTGTCAGACGAACGCGGTGATCACGTCCGTGTTGCCGTACAGTTTAACGTCCGTCGTAGCATAGAATCATGATCAATAGAGACCCACACACGAAGTACGTGCGCGTCGAACTGCGCATGCACAACGCACGTTGCAAACAAACGCAAGTTAGGCAAGAACGTAAAACCGCTAGACGGACGTGCAGAGTGCGCCATGTCCGCGTAGCGCTCTGTGTGAGTGATGAGGAGATGTCAGACGCAGCGCATTTGCGACTTTCAGCTCCTTAACGCACACAATGGCTTTTCATATCCTTTTCAAATTTTTATCATTTTTCGTATTAATTTTAGTTCCCATAGTTCCCTTTTTTTTTCTACATCCGTCAAGAAAACCCAGACCGTGTGGTGTCTACATTATCTTCCGTCAGTACGTCTGTCCGTTGTGCACGCACGCAGAGTGCGCTCAGACTGCGTTCATCTGACATTAACCTTACTGCTCGATGTTCTGAAGGTTAATTGTCCCGTTACTCTAAAGTTAACTCATATCCAGGGACGGAATCTTGGGACAATTAAAGAGGCTAGTACCACCAAAAAATGCAATGTCCTTATTGTGTTTACGTATTTGATGTTGCTGATATCTTACATGTGTTTTGTTTTTCCCTTGTATGTTTAGTTAAGAAAATATTTCCCTCTATATGTGTCACTGGATGCATCCATTGTGTGATATTTTCCTCTATATGTGTCACTGGGTGCATTCATTGTGTGATATTTTCCTCTATATGTGTCACTGGATGCATCCATTGTGTGATATTTTCCTCTATATGTGTCACTGGTGCATCCATTGTGGGATATTTTCCTCTATATGTGTCACTGGGTGCATTCATTGTGGATATTTTCCTCTATATGTGTCACTGGATGCATCCATTGTGTGATATTTTCCTCTATATGTGTCACTGGATGCATCCATTGTGTGATATTTTCCTCTATATGTGTCACTGGGTGCATTCATTGTGGGATATTTTCCTCTATATGTGTCACTGGGTGCATCCATTGTGTGATATTTTCCTCTATATGCGTCACTGGGTGCATCCATTGTGTGATATTTTCCTCTATATGTGTCACTGGGTGCATCCATTGTCTGATATTTTGTGTTGTAAACTGCTCACCCCCTACAGTATCTTTCCATCACTTGCTCCTCACTGTGTGGCTTTGGCCATAGAATGGAGTGAATGGGTCAGAAGTCCAGAAAACCCACCTATTGACTTGCATTGTGTGGAATACATGTAACTAACTTCATCCGGGGGTACCACTGAGTATTGCTAGTGTACTATCAGATAGCATAACCTTACCAGTTTTTCTAAGAGTTTGTGGTTGTCACATCATCGGCTAATGAGGCGCTCCCTGGGGGTCTGGACACCCGGTGGTGTCGTTGGCTTGCCGGGTGCCAGGAGTTCTGGCTGATCGTCTGGTGTCTGGAGGGGCGGGGCTTGGCGTGGTGATGCAGAGCCGCCGGCCTTAAATGCAGGGCGCGAGATTCAGCTCGTCGCCCTGACGTGGAGTTATTCCCACATCGCCTGCTGTGTTTATTTGTCTCTCTGATTTCCCTGTTCCGTTGCCGATATTGCCTGTATGAGGACCCTGCTTGTGTTTGACCCGGATTGCCTTATTGACCATTCTCTGACTCCTTCTACATATTCACTGTGTTCTCTGCTGACACTGAGGTTAAGTGTAATATACACCACGCAGCATCCGATTGTAGGCCTGCCCTGCAGGGTGCTGAATCCTCCAGTTACATTGCTGACACAAAGTTAATGAGTGTCTTCTCTGTTGCCAAACCTGCCTGTACGACTACCCTCTCTGTTGCCAACCCCGCCTGTATGACTACCCCCTCTGTTGCCGATTCGGATTGTACTTTTGACCACGCTTATGTTAACCCATGGTGCATGAAACTTCTGCGTAATCTCTGCTCGTGCATAGTTAACTTGTTTTTGCTCAGTAGACACTTGGTCTCGAAATCATTTGCTACTGAGTGGTACTTAGTGTGGGTGTTCTGTCTCACCTCCCTGGCTGGAAGTGCTAGGGCTAGCAGTCCTGACTGCTTACTAATCGACAAGTACAGAGGTCTGTCCAAAAGGATCCACATCACGGTTATCAGAGGTGAGCGCTACGGCGAACGTGACAGTGGTCCATTCAGGGAGGAATTTCCAGTCACTCAATGAAGACTATGATACATACAGTGAATAACAAACAATAACTGCTGGAGAAAGAAGAGAGGGGATCAATGAGGACATGTAAAAAGGGATAGATCAACTATGGTGTAACTGTAATAGAAACATGTCCCTTCACTATTTACATATATAGGAGACCCATAGTGGCCTGTGCCATTAGACAAACAGCACAATAGATCCCCTGCAGCCTTATCTAACCATGCCATTGCCTCTTCACTATTGTTTTAGCCCCTACCACAGCTGTAAAGTGAGAGTGGTACTAGGATTTTGGTAAATGTTGCCACATGGTAAAAATCCACAAAATGGAAACAGATAAAAAAAAAAGGTACTTTTCCTTGTTACGTGAAATTACTTAACGCCGTGGGACATTGTATGATATCCACACAGCGGGTGGGCCTTGAAGACGCGGGGCATACAGGTACACCCCACTGACTTCAATGGGCCGCATCGGCCCTTCGCTGCAGCCAGCCCGTGCCGCATGTCATTGGCTGCAGAGACGGCCTGAACTCAGGCGGTCCTCCTGCAGCCAATGTTGCACGTTGGCTGCATGGGTGGGCCAAATTAGAGGCCTGCGGCAGCACCTGTTGTTGAGGCATACCAGTACGCCTCACCCGCATTAACCGCCATCCGACGGGTGATGCCGACTCGTCGTGAACTGGTTAAAACAAGGGAAAAAAACAGCAGCATGTGTTTCATAATGTGTTTTATAAAGTGTTTTTATTTGTAATGCACTAGTAATCTAGTTACAGCTTCTGTAAGTGGTCGTGTCCCTTTGACCCACAGGATACCGAGCACAAACCTAGGACTGTGCTTGGAAAACCAGGACTGTTGGCAACTATGTTATCAAGAATCTTGATTCCTCTTACCCTGATTTAAATGGATTATGTTTCTTTCTTGCACTGATATTATAATATATTGGGAATTACTGTGCGGATTGTATCCCCGACGCTGACCACACAATGTTCATGTGATTATTTCCCAATACATTGTTTATTTTAAGAAAAAGGAGGCGTTGAATCACTTTATTTATCATTTCACTGGAAGCCGTGGAGATGTGAAAGGCGAATTATAGAATCTAGGCCAGACTAGGCTAATTGGATAAATACCAGTGGGGTTTTTTTCTATTTCCAGTTTGACTTCATACACTAAAATCTGCCAATTCTCTAATATTGTCAAGCCGGTGAATGTCTCCAGCGTGGAGGATCTGGAAGCCCTGCTGCAGAACCTAGAGCTGTCGGTGGCAGAGTCATTAATAATCCTCTGAATAGAGCCGTGTACATAAACAGTGGATCTGGTTAATAATGAAGGGTTAAAAAAAGCAATCATACCAGCATAATTGAATTAAATTGAACAGCATTAATTGAGCATTATTCTGCAGGTTGGTGGAAGGACAACACGGCGGGAGCTTTCAATAAAAGAAGGTTCATTGACCCACATACTGGGAGGCTTGTGATGAGACTCTGTTCCAGGAGACAGCGGGAATACAGTGTGTGAAATTCATTGACACCGTTTTATTGACAGCATAATGATTGTAACACCTATAAACATACATGACGATCATTGAAATCCTCGCAAACTGCAGAAGACTTGTAAAAGTAAAGGGCACGCGGGATCTCATGGGACCGTCTAGCATTTATAATGAGTTCCAATCGTTAAAATGAAATAAATCACAAAAAGAAGATTGTACAGTGGCAAGAAAAAGTATGTGAACCCTTTGGGATTACGTGGAGTTTTGCATGAATTGGTCATAAAATGTGCTCTGATCTTCATCTAAGTCACAACAATTTGAAAAACATACAGGGTTATTCAGAGAGCGTGAAAAGCAGGAGAATGACTGGAGAATGAAAAATTCTAGGTCAAAATAGCCAAACCAGAAAAATTCTCCCATTCATCTCACTTTCCAAATCGGCTATTTTGACCTAGAATTTTTCATTCTCCAATCATTCTCCTGCTTTTCACGCTCTCTGAATAATCCGGTATATGTTTTCATGTTTTTATTGAACAGAACATGTAAACATTCACAGTGCAGGGTGGAAAAAGTATGTGAACCTTTGGACTTAATAACTGGTTGACCCTCCTTTGGCAGCAATAACCTCAACCAAACGTTTCCTGTAGTTGCAGATCAGACCTGCACAATGATCTGGAGTAATTTTGGACCACTCCTCTTCACAAAACTGTTTCAGTGTAGCAATATTCTTGGGATGTCTGGTGTGAATCGCTCGCTTAAGGTCATGCCACAGCATTTCAATCGGGCGGAGGTCAGGACTCTGACTGGGCCACTCCAGAAGGTGTATTTTGTTTTGTTGAAGCCATTCTTTTGTTGAATTACTTGTATGCTTTGGGTCATTGTCCTGTTGCATCATCCATCCTCTGCGGAGCTTCAGTTGGCGGACAGATGGTCTTACGTTTTCATGCAAAATGTCTTGATAAACTCTCTAATTCATTTTTCCATCAATGACAACAATCCGTCCAGGCCCTGAGGCAGCAAAGCAGCCCCAAACCATGATGCTCCCTCCGCCATGTTTTACAGTGGGGATGAGGTTTTGATGTTGGTGTGCTGTGCCTGTTTTTTTCCAAACAACTCAATTTGGTTTCATCTGTCCACAGAATATTTTGCCAGTAGTGCTGTGGAACATCCAGGTGCTCTTTTGCAAACTTCAAACGTCCTGCAATATTCTTTTTGGACAGCAATGGCTTCCTCCGTGGTGTCCTCTCATGTACTCCATTCTTGTTTAATGTTTTCCTTATTGTAGATGTGTCAACAAAAATGTTAGCATGTGCCAGAGATTTCTGTAAATCTTTAGCTGACACTCTAGGATTCTTCTTTACCTCATTAAGCATTCTGCACTGTGCTCTTGCAGTCATCTTTACAGGACGACCACGCCTAGGGATAGTAGCAACAGTGCTGAACTTTCTCCATTTGTAGACAGTCTGTCTTACCGTGGACACATGAACATCAAGGCTTTTGGAGATACTTTTGTAAACCTTTCCAGCTTCATGCAAGTCAACAATTCTTGATCGTAGATCTTCTGAGAGCTCTTTTCTGCAAGGCATGGTTCACATCAGGCAGTGCTTCTTGAAACCAGTAAACCCAAAACTGGTGTGTGTTTTTAAAGGGCAGGACAGCTTTCAGCAACACATCTAATAATATCACAATGATTGGACTCAAGGTTGGCTCACTCCTGGCTCCAATTAGCTCTTGGAGAAGTCATTAGGATAGGGGTTCACATACTTTTCCCACCCTGCACTGTGAATGTTTACATGTTATGTTCAATAAAAACATGAAAAAATATAATGTTTGTGTTGTATTATTTTAAGCAGACTGTGTTTTTCAAATTGTTGTGACTTAGATGAAGATCAGAGCACTTTTTATGACCAATTCATGCAAAACTCCACGTAATCCCAAAGGGTTCGTATACTTTTTCTTGCCACTGTATATGTTGAAGAAGGTGGTTAATCAGAGACTCCTGTAGTATGGGACTTGCCAGCGTTCGTCTCCTTGTTCAGGGAGCTGGTCATCCAGCCATTCTGGATATCCACATTGGAAAAGATAGATTTTATTGAGCAGTATTGTACAGATCTGCGAGAGGATAGGGTTAACTGAGCAGTATTGTACAGATCTGCGAGAGGATAGGGTTAACTGAGCAGTATTGTACAGATCTGCGAGAGGATAGGGTTAACTGAGCAGTATTGTACAGATCTGCGAGAGGATAGGGTTAACTGAGCAGTATTGTACAGATCTGCGAGAGGATAGGGTTAATTGAGCACCCCCAGTTCCTCTGTCTCAATTTGGGTGCCTCAAGGCTCTGTTCTGGGTCTCCTTCTCATGTGGATCTATACCGCCTCTCTGGGTAACATCATTTCTTCCTATGGTTTCCAATATCATCTCTATAATGACGACACCCAAATCTACCTTTCCTCTCCTGTCCTGATCTCTCTCCTGTGTTGGAGTATGTTACATCCATCTCTTTCCTAAAGCTCAACCTCTCCAAAACTGAACGTCTTGTCTTCCCTGCCTCTAAGACCAACATTCCTGCACCCATTTCCCTTCAGGTGAATGGTGCCACCATTACTTCTACCTCACAGGCTCGTTGCCTCTGTGTCCTCCTCGAATCTAATCTCTCCTTCACTCCTCACATTCAGTCTCTAACCAAATCCTGCTACTTCCACCTAAAAAACATTGCACGCATCCGCCCCTGTCTTAATCCGGACTCTGCTAAAAGGCTCTAATTATCTCCCTCCTTCACTACTGTAACCTCCTTCTCTCTGGCCTTAAGAGATCCCAGATTCTCCCTCTGCAGGCTGTTATGAATGCCTCTGCCAGGCTCATCCACCTCACCTCCCGCACCCCCCCCCCCATTTCCCCCCTCTGTCAATCTCTACACTGGCTCCCTATCTCCTACAGGATCCAATTTAAAATACTGGTGCTCACATACAAAACTCTCCATAACCGCGCCCCTGCCTACATCTCCTCCCTTATTAACAGGTACATCCCATCCCGGTCACTTCTCTCAGCCAATGATCTGACATTATCATCTCCTCGAACCTGCACCCCCAACTCTCGGCTTCAGGACTTCTCCTGAGCTGCCCCTTTCTATGCAACTCGTTCCCCTGCACCATCAGACTCTCCCATCTCTCCAGTCCTTCAAGACGTCTCTGAAAACACATTATTTCATTGAAGCCGATCAGCTCACTCCATAATCCCCCGCTGTACATTTCTTGCTCCATCTTCCCATTCAGCCCACATGCACCCCGCTACTTCACATACTCTATTAACCCTCACCTGGTGTGTCACCCCTCTCTTCTCTTAGATTGTAAGCTCTCGAGACGGCTCCTCTCTCCTTCTGTTCTATGTGTCTAACTTGTATGTATATTGTTATTCTGTCTCTCCCATTGCACAGCGCTACGGAACTTGTTAGCTCTTTATAAGTACCTGTAACTGTATGGTACAGATGTGTGAGAGGACAGGGTTAATGGAGCGGTTTTGTTGGGGTTTGTGGTGGCAGAGGATCATGGCGTGTTAATGTGTAGGTCTGTGCGCTGCCCAGCCTGAATGGAGACCTCTGGTGCATTTCTCTCATAAACCTGATCATGTGCTGGAGGGGTGAGGTAATGTTTTGGTGAGTCATGAGGCGCGTGGAGGCTTGAGCGGTGACCTCATGTTAGCCCCCTGGTGATAACACGTACACATCCTGTAACCTTGGTTCTCACGGCTCAGGACTTTCCCACAGAGCGAAAGAAACGAGAGAGGAAGAGAATCTACTGCACGAAAAGGAGAGTGAAAGTGAGAGCGAGGAGCAGAGCGCTACGCACCCCGCCGTATGTCCCCGCCACATGTGACTGCTCGAAGAGAAAAAGAAACAAGATGCAAACACACAAAACATAACTAAACCAGAGCTTTCTGAGTCATCAAGGGTGTGGGAAATATGTAACTACTGCACCCCCCCCCCACTGTAATGTGATCTGTAAAGCGCTGAGTACACCTGTTACTGCTATATAAATATACATACACTGTTTAACTACTGCACCTCCCCCTACTGTAATATAATCTGTAAAGCGCTGAGTACACCTGTTACTGCTATATAAATATACATACAATGTATAACTACTGCACTTACTGCACCTCCCCCTACTGTAATGTAACCTGTAAAGCGCTAAGAACACCTGTTACTGGTATATAAATATACATACAATGTATAACTACTGCACTTACTGCACCTCCCCCTACTGTAATGTAACCTGTAAAGCGCTAAGAACACCTGTTACTGGTATATAAATATACATACACTGTTTAACTACTGCACCTCCCCCTACTGTAATATAATCTGTAAAGCGCTGAGTACACCTGTTACTGCTATATAAATATACAATGTATAACTACTGCACTTACTGCACCTCCCCTACTGTAATGTAACCTGTAAAACGCTGAGTACACCTGTTACTGCTATATAAATATACATACACTGTTTAACTACTGCATTTACTGCACCTCCCCCTACTGTAATGTAACCTGTAAAGCGCTGAGTACACCTGTTACTGCTATATAAATATACATACAATGTATAACTACTGCACTTACTGCAGCTCCCCCCACTGTAATGTAACCTGTAAAGCGCTGAGTACACCTGTTACTGGTATATAAATATACATACATTGTATAACTACTGCACTTACTGCAGCTCCCCCTACTGTAATGTAACCTGTAAAGCGCTGAGTACACCTGTTACTGCTATATAAATATACTTACACTGCTTAACTACTACACTTACTGCACCTTCCTCTACTCTATGGAATATATTTTAAGCAGGTTCATTGAAATCCTCCTTGATCGATTCATTTAATGCTCTCCAGGATCATACGCAGGGCAGCATCTTTCACGCCCAAAGCAAAAACCCATCAGCACCAAGGAGTAATATGTGTCTAGAAAGTTACTAACAGGATCTGGTAACTAGAGGGCAGTGACTGAGAGAGTAAGGTGATCACGAGAGGGAATGTGTGCAGACTGCTTGCTTCCTGCACATGTCATCTGCGTGTTGAAGGAAGAGGATCGATGAAGGCAGGAGAGATACAGTCGGGTCCAGAAATATTGGGACATCGACACAATTCTAACATCTTTGGCTCTATACACCACCACAATGGAGTTGGAATGAAACAAACACAATGTGCTTTAACTGCAGACTGTCAGCTTTAATTTGAGGGTATGTACATCCAACTCAGGTGAACGGTGTAGGACTTACAGCAGTTTGCAGATGTGCCTCCCACTTGTTAAGGGACCAAAAGTAATGGGACAATTGGCTTCTCATCTGTTCCATGGCCAGGGTGTGTGATATTCCCTAATTACTCCAATTACAATGTGCAGATAAAAGGCCCAGAGTTCATTTCAAGTGTGCTATTTGCATTTGGAATCTGATGCTGTCAACTCTCAAGATGAGATCCAAAGAGCTGTCACTATCAGTGAAGCAAGCCATCATTAGGCTGAAGAAACAAAACAAACCCATCAGAGAGATAGCAACAACAGTAGGTGTGGCAAAAACAACTGTTTGGAACATTCTCAAAAAGATGGAACGCACCGGTGAGCTCAGCAACACCAAAAGACCCGGGAGACCACGGAAAACAACTGTGGTGGATGACCGAAGAATTCTTTCCTTGGTGAAGAAAATCCTTCACAACAGTTGGCCAGATCAAGAATACTCTCCAAGAGGTAAGTGTATGTGTGTCAAAGTCAACAATCAAGAGAAGACTTCACCAGAGTGAATACAGAGGGTTCACCACAAGATGTAAACCATTGGTGTGCCTCAAAAACAGGAGGACCTGATTAGAGTTTGTCAAACAACACCTAACAAAGCCTTCACAGTTCTGGAACAAGATCCTATGGACAGATGAGACCAAGATCAACTTGTACCAGAGTGATGGGAAGAGAAGAGTATGGAGAAGGAAAGGAACTGCTCATGATCCTAAGCATACCACCTCATCAGTGAAGCATGGTGGTGGTAGTGTCATGGCGTGGGCATGTATAGCTGCCAATGGAACTGGTTCTCTTATATTTATTGATGATGTGACTGCTGACAAAAGCAGCAGGATGAATTCTGAAGTGTTTCGGGCAATATTATCTGCTCACATTCAGCCAAATGCTGCAGAACTCATTGGACGGCGCTTCACAGTGCAGATGGACAATGACCCAAAGCATACTGCAAAAGCAACCAAAGAGTTTTTGAAGGGACAGAAGTGGAATGTTATGCAATGGCCAAGTCAATCACCTGACCTGAATCCCATTGAGCATGCATTTCACTTACTGAAGACAAAACTGAAGGGAAAATGCTCCAAGAACAAGCAGGAACTGAAGACCGTTGCAGTAGAGGCCTGGCAGAGCATCACCAGGGATGAAACCCAGCGTCTGGTGATGTCTATGAGTTCCAGACTTCAGGCTGTGATTGACTGCAAAGGATTTGTAACCAAGTATTAAGAAGGGAAAGTTTGATTTATGATTATTATTCTGTCCCATTACCTTTGGTCCCTTAACAAGTGGGGGCACATCTGCAAACTGCTGTAAGTCCTACACCGTTCACCTGAGTTGGATGTACATACCCTCAAATTAAAGCTGACAGTCTGCAGTTAAAGCACATTGTGTTTGTTTCATTCCAACTCCATTGTGGTTGTGTATAGAGCCAAAGATGTTAGAATTGTGTCAATGTCCCAATATTTCTGGACCTGACTATTTCCAGGAGACAATTTCTGTGGCGCATGTGGGTTCATGACAAAATACTGTAAACTCAACAGTGCAAACCAGTTCCATCCAGTCTATGCTGTGCTGTTGTGTTTACCCTATTTTTGTAGATGTGTTGTGTAGTAAACACAGTCTGATCTTATCTCTGAGCAGGCTTTAACCCTTTCACTACCAAGTGTTTTTTACCTGAAAAATTATTATAACATTTATTTGTAGTTAAAACTTAATTGTCGGGTAAAATGCAATTTTGGGCAGAGAGTGTTTCTCTGAGACAGTTAAAATATTTAAAAAAAAGAGAATTTGCTAATTTTTATATTTTCATTGTTTTTTACTTTACATAATTTTTTCTCGGATTAAAGGTTCTAAACACTAGATGGCGTCCCTTATCTGGCACAATGTAATATGGGGTCTGCATTATCAGCATACAGATAGAAGTGGCTTTGTGTCAGTAAATGTGCTGCAGACAGATAATAAAAGGTAAAATCTCCTGTTTTTGGGGATTTGTAGTGATCAGAATGAGATTATTAGCAATGCAATATCTGTATGTGCAGCATAATGCCTGTGTATGGCAATTACAGCAACACCTTGTATCTGTATGTGCTGCATAATGCCTGTGTATGGCAATTACAGCAACACATTGTATATGTATGTGCTGCATAATGCCTGTGTATGGCAATTACAGCAACACCTTGTATCTGTATGTGCTGCATAATGCCTGTGTATGGCAATTACAGGAACACCTTGTATCTGTATGTGCTGCATAATGCCCGTGTATGGCAATTACAGCAACACCTTGTATCTGTATGTGCTGCATAATGCCTGTGTACGGAAATTACAGCAACACCTTGTATCTGTATGTGCTGCATAAAGTCTGTGTACGGAAATTACAGCAACACCTTGTATCTGTATGTGCTGCATAATGCCTGCGTGTGGCAATTACAGCAACACCTTGTATCTGTATGTGCTGCATAATGCCTGTGTATGGAAATTACAGCAACACCTTGTATCTGTATGTGCAGCATAATGCCTGTGTATGGCAATTACAGCAACACCTTGTATCTGTATGTGCTGCATAATGCCTGTGTATGGCAATTACAGCAACACATTGTATATGTATGTGCTGCATAATGCCTGTGTATGGCAATTACAGCAACACCTTGTATCTGTATGTGCTGCATAATGCCTGTGTATGGCAATTACAGCAACACATTGTATATGTATGTGCTGCATAATGCCTGTGTATGGCAATTACAGCAACACCTTGTATCTGTATGTGCTGCATAATGCCTGTGTGTATGGCAATTACAGCAACACATTGTATATGTATGTGCTGCATAATGCCTGTGTATGGCAATTACAGCAACACCTTGTATCTGTATGTGCTGCATAATGCCTGTGTATGGCAATTACAGCAACACATTGTATATGTATGTGCTGCATAATGCCTGTGTATGGCAATTACAGCAACACCTTGTATCTGTATGTGCTGCATAATGCCTGTGTATGGCAATTACAGGAACACCTTGTATCTGTATGTGCTGCATAATGCCTGTGTGTATGGCAATTACAGCAACACCTTGTATCTGTATGTGCTGCATAATGCCTGTGTACGGAAATTACAGCAACACCTTGTATCTGTATGTGCTGCATAAAGTCTGTGTACGGAAATTACAGCAACACCTTGTATCTGTATGTGCTGCATAATGCCTGCGTGTGGCAATTACAGCAACACCTTGTATCTGTATGTGCTGCATAATGCATGTGTATGGAAATTACAGCAACACCTTGTATCTGTATGTGCAGCATAATGCCTGTGTATGAGAATTACAGCAACACTTTGTATCTGTATGTGCTGCATAATGCCTGTGTATGGCAATTACAGCAATACCTTGTATCTGTATGTGCTGCATAATGCCTGTGTATGACAATTACAGCAACACCTTGTATCTGTATGTGCTGCATAATGCCTGTGTATGACAATTACAGTAACACCTTGTATCTGTATGTGCTGCATAATGTCTGTGTACGGAAATTACAGCAACACCTTGTGTCTGTATGTGCTGCATAAAGCCTGTGTACGGAAATTACAGCAACACCTTGTATCTGTATGTGCTGCATAAAGTCTGTGTACGGAAATTACAGCAACACCTTGTATCTGTATGTGCTGCATAATGCCTGTGTATGGAAATTACAGCAACACCTTGTATCTGTATGTGCAGCATAATGCCTGTGTATGAGAATTACAGCAACACTTTGTATCTGTATGTGCTGCATAATGCCTGTGTATGAGAATTACAGCAACACTTTGTATCTGTATGTGCTGCATAATGCCTGTGTATGGCAATTACAGCAATACCTTGTATCTGTATGTGCTGCATAATGCCTGTGTATGACAATTACAGTAACACCTTGTATCTGTATGTGCTGCATAATGCCCGTGTATGGAAATTACAGCAACACCTTGTATCTGTATGTGCTGCATAATGCCCGTGTATGGCAATTACAGCAACACCTTGTATCTGTATGTGCTGCATAATGCCCGTGTATGGCAATTACAGCAATACCTTGTATCTGTATGTGCTGCATAATGCCTGTGTATGAGAATTGCAGCAACACTTTGTATATGTACTGTACAGGAATTTTCTGTCATTATAACCCCCTGAATCTTATCCCTGTACAGCAGCGAGTGACCGCACAGCTCTCCCTGTATTCTGCTCTCTGCCTGGCTGCTGTAATGCAGCAGTAATGTTTGTTAAGCTTTTTGTTACAGTGAGGGTCCTTGCAGCTTCTTTACAGTAATACAGGATGACATTGGGAATTACCTCTCTCCCTAGGGGGCACACTAATCTTGCATTAAAAAGATATACAAGTGGGTTGTATATATGCAAATTTTTGATTTTCTTTGTATTTCAAAATGGTGTATTCATATTTTTGGAAGTGAAAGGGTTAATTACTGTCAAGCACGTTCTAACCTTTATTGTCCTTAACAACGAAGCGGAGCCATTATTACTCCTAGAGAAAATCCGGTCGGAACTGAGTGCCATATATGCTGAATATCCAGGTGTTTGCAGAGCACGAGCTGAGCGAGTCACAATAAGAAAGCATGCATGTCCCAGCGGAACGCTTGGCTGAAGTTCAGGTTCGACGTTCTTCAGAGATGAATCACAAAGAACACACTAGAAACACAATAAGATTGGAACCCCGGGTGTTGTAACACCTCCAGACATCGACCAAACTATTTCCGTTGACTTTATTCAGATTTTTAATGAAATATTTGTCTTGTGGAATCATCGGATAGCTCCTATCGGAATTAAGCTGTGGCACGAAATGCTGGAGCATGCTCAGGGGGGGCCAACCCTGTCCCTCAACTGCTAATGCCATTTCTATGTTTTATTTGCCTTGAAGGACCAATCGTCCTAATGACTGCACCGTCTGGGCATCTTTAAAATCAACGCAATTAAAACGGCACTGGTTAAAAAAACGATTCTTCAAGTCAGACACTTCTGAATTCGATGCCTTGCGCTATTTTCCAAGATCAAAAATTTCTGGGACCAGTCAACAATTTCAACAACACTCAAATTGGAGCGTTTTTAGAAGCTATTCATTTTCAGGGTTAGGGAACATCTTAGTGTTTGGGTTTCTACTTAGGGTGAAGTTACTATTTGTGCTTGTTTCAGGGTTAGGGTTTGTATATAGATTGAAGTCACTATTTGTGCTTGTTTTAGGGTTAGGGTTACATTTAGGTTAGGGTATGCTTTAGGGTTAATGTTTGTATTTAGAGTGACGTCACTATTTGTGCTTGTTTTAGGGTTACATTTAGGTTAGGGTATGTTTTAGGATTTGTATTTAGAGTGACGTCACTATTTGTGCTTGTTGTAGCATTAGGGTTACATTTAGGTTAGGTTAAGTTTAAGGGTTAAGGTTTTATATTTAGGGATAAGTTACTATTTGTGTTTGTTGTAAGGTTAGGGCTACATTTATGGTTAGGGTTATCCCTGACTTTAAACCATAACCCTAACATTCTGCTCCGCTTTTGCTTATTTTTAGGCAACAGATTCTGCTTCCTCTGCTTCTTGTTTTGATGAGCCAAAACCCTAAAAGTAACCCTAACCAAAAGTAACCTTAAAAGCTTCCCCCATATTGTCGGATGTGCGGGTGTCTATTTTAGAGCCTCCCCCATATTGTTGGATGTGCAGGTATCTTTTTTGGAGCCTCTCCCATATTGCTGGATTAGCGGGTGTCTTTTTTAGAGCCTCCCCATATTGCTGTATTAGTGGGTATCTTTTTTGGAGCCTCCCCCATATTGCTGGATTAGCGGGTGTCTTTTTTAGAGCCTCCCCATATTGCTGGATTTGTGGTTGTCTTTTTTAGAGCCTCCCCCATATTGCCGAATGTGCAGGTGTCTTTTTTTAGCCTCCCTCATATTGCTGGATGTGCGGGTGTCTTTTTTTAGAGCCTCCCCCATATTGCCGGATGTGCAGGTGTCTTCTTTAGAGCCTCCCCCATATTGCCGAATGTGCAGGTGTCTTTTTTTAGCCTCCCCCATATTGCTGGATGTGCGTGTGTCTTTTTTTAGAGCCTCCCCCGTATGGCTGGATGTGCAGGTGTCTTTTTTAGAGCCTCCCCATATTGTTCGGATGTACAGGTGTCTTTTAGAGCCTCCCCCATATTGCTTGATGTGCGGGTTTCTTTTTTAGAGCATCCCCCATATTGTCGGATGTACAGGTGTCTTTTTAGAGCCTCTCCCCATATTGCTGGATATGCGGGTGTTTTTTTCTGAGCCTCCCCCATTTTGTTGGATGTGTGGGTGTCTTTTTTAGAGCTTCCCCCATATTGCTGGATGTGTGGGTGTCTTTTTTAGAGCCTCCCCATATTGCTGGATTTGTGGGTGTCTTCTTTAAAGCCTCCCCCATATTGCAGGATGTGCGGGTGTCTTTTTTAGAGCTTCCCCCATATTGCTGGATGTGCCGGTGTCTTTTTTAGAGCTTCCCCCATATTGCTGGATGTGCGGTTGTCTTTTTTAGAGCTTCCCACATATTGCTGAATGTGCAAGTGTCTTTTTTAGAGCCTCCCCCATATTGTCGGATGTAAAGGTGTCTTTTAGAGCCTCCCCCATATTGCTGGATGTGCAAGTGTCTTTTTTAGAGCCTCCCCCATATTGCTAGATATGCGGGTGTTTTTTTCTGAGCCTCCCCCATATTGTCGGATGTGTGGGTGTCTTTTTTCAGAGCCTCCCCCATATTGCTGGATGTGCAGGTGTCTTTTTTAGAGCCTCCCCATATTGTTGAATGTGCGGGTGTCTTTTTTTAGAGTCTCTCCCATATTGCTGGATGTGCGGGTGTCTTTTTTAGAGCCTCCCCCATATTGCTGGATGTTCAATGTACAGTGTGGCTGAAGAAACCACAGAGCGTGCAAAATCACACGTTACAAATAAATTTTCCATGTTATGCTGACTTTACAATGTACATATTCTTTCCAGGTGTGTGTGCTGCCCTCTAGAGGTTCAACCAGTGCAGAGTGTGCGCAAATGTAAATGAGTTTAGGGGGTTATTACTCAAAGAGTGCCAGTGTTTTCTGAAGTTGCAAATCACTGTTGTTGCAACGGCAACAAACGCTGGTGTTGCACAACAGTAACATTTCAGACAGTGGCAGGAGAAGCTACACTGTGAAGCATCATGGGACATGTAGTACCGAAACATTTGGGGGTGCTAAGGTTCGCCATCACTTAAATTCTTATTCAAAATGTACTATTTCACAATAGAAAAATCCAAACACTGGCAGGGGAAGCTTCACAGTGGAGTTTCTTCTGACACTTTCTGAATTTTTCTTTTATGAAACACCGGTGTTTGTTGCCATTGCAAAAATAGTGATTTGCAACTTCGGAAAACACTGACAGTCAATGAATAGCCTACATACAGGGTTATTCAGAGAGAGCGTCGGTGACATTTCGGTACTCTCTGAATAACCCTGTAAGTCAGTGATGTCCATCTCTGGTCCTCCAGATGTTGGTGGTCTATAATTCCTTGAATGCAATGGATGGCTAGAGAATCATGGGAGTTGTAGTTTAGAAAGATAGCATAGGGATCTTAAACACTGCCCCTCCCCCTAAGTCTAGCATCTATAGCATTTATATGCGCATGCACTGCACTGGCTTAATCACGTGAGGGCAGCACAAACACTTGTACAGAATATATAGATTATAGTAAGCACAACATGCAAATATCATGTGTCATGTGGGATTTTGCACATTCTGTGGTTTCTTTAGTCAGATTGCACCTAGAACTAGAAAACACTAGCGTACGCTCATTGAATAGCTCCCAGAGATACACGTTGTATTTTCTGATCAGTGGTACGTGTTGCCCTCTTTTGGTTAAACCAGTGTATTACGTAGGATGCTCCTCAGATTTTCAAGGTGAACATGTCGACTTGTAGCAGGTATTCACCCAACCAAAAGACAATACCTGCTGTAACCAGTAGGTAAAAGTTGCATGATGGGTGTTGTCCTGCATGACTCGGCTTAGTGATATGAGAATCTGCATTCACTTTCTGAATAATCAAGCTTCTTGCATCTATATCAGGGCTCAGAATTTCCACTCGCCCACTCGCCCACTCGCCTAGGGAGAGCGATAATGTAAGCAGGGCTTGTGGAAATTCGGCCCTTTGCAACTGTGGAATTTGCCTATGGCCACCTGGGATCAGAAGTGGCCAGTAACTTTTCAGCCTGGCTAGTACCCCGCCCCAGGTACCCTACTTTTAGGGTAAACACCCAGACGGTGTGAAATAATAAACGAGAGACAGATTGAGTAGCGATGTGCTTTATGTGAGTCATTTTTAGCCAGCCACCCAGGGGCTGGCACACAGGCATTGCATATATTAAATTCTACAAATATTGCAGACTCCATGTTTCTTTGAACATGCAGAGATAGCAGTGACATGAGCTACATGTTTCTTGTGATGCATGATGGACGAACATGTCACCTTCACATGTAATTCCCAAGGTTGAAATATGAAAAAAACATTCCGGGTGTGATTTATTAGGAAGAGATAGGGTCTCCCCTGCAGGGGGCTTAAAGACTAATGATAGGGGGCACTGTGACTCAGGTGTTAGTGCCCTCTTGTTGGGGTGATATTTGTATGACTCTTCCTTTACGAATTGTTACAAAAGCAGAGACAGGGGGCACTATGAGTCTGTCCCTCCCCCTGCAGGGTGACACAGACAGGGGGCGCTTTGAGTCTGTCCCTCCCCCTGCAGGGTGACAGACAGGGGGCGCTTTGAGTCTATCCCTCCTCCTGCAGGGTGACACAGACAGGGGGCGCTGTGAGTCTGTCCCTCCTCCTGCAGGGTGACACAGACAGGGGGCGCTGTGAGTCTGTCCCTCCTCCTGCAGGGTGACACACACAGGGGGCGCTATGAGTCTGTCCCTCCTCCTGCAGCAGGGTGACACAGACAGGGGGCGCTTTGAGTCTATCCCTCCTCCTGCAGGGTGACACAGACAGGGGGGGTACAATGAGTCTGTCCTTCCCCCTGTAGGGTGACTCAAACAGGGGGCGCTATCAGTCTGTCCCTCCTCCTGCAGGGTGACAGACAGGCGCTACGAGTCTGTCCCTCCCTCTGCAGGGTGACACAGACATGGGGGCGCTATGAGTCTGTCCCTCTTCCTGCAGGGTGACACAGACGGGGATGCTATAAGTCTGCCCATCCCCCTGCAAGGTGACACCGTGACACAGAGGGGTGCTATGAGTCCGTCCTCCTTCTGCAGGGCGACACAGAGTTACGCTAGGAGTCTGTCCCTCCCCCTGCAGGGTAACACAGTGGCATAGTTAGGGGTGCTAGGGATCCACTCCTTCCCCTCTGGGTGATAAAAGAAGCTCCAGTATGGACATAAACATAGAAACGTGTTGCGTGTTGCTGTATAATGGCTCCTCCTGCTTTGATAAAGGTGGTTTCTGCCTCTCTTCCAGTAAAGGATTGTAGACAGAAAGATTATTTCCCCGTGGGGGGGGGGGGGGTTAATACCAAGCACAGGAGACTCGCCATCCTTTTATCTAGCGATAGGATGACTTGGATAGGAGAGTCTTGGTTTCAGCCCCTGCTCTTTAGTTTGGTACAAAGGGTGGGCCCTTAGGCCTCCGTCCCTCCTTTCATAGGGTGACATGAATAAATGCATGTGTTGACCCTGTAGTATTAAGCAGGCAGCCAGTTTTCTCCCGTTATTGCTGGTTATGTTTTTTTTCTCCTCCCTCTCTCTCAGCACTGCCAGAGGGGGGGGACCATGCACCAGGCTAGCGTGATTTTGTATGTCCTATACCTCCTGCCAAAGGAGACTATTCGAAGTTCCAAAAATGAGGGAATCATAACCTCACGCCCGGGAATCCTTTTTTATGTTTGGTTTGTTTCCAAGGATCTGGTCGATCTCTGCTATAATTGGAGGAGTCAACTGAGCCAAAACCTGGAAAAAAAAGAAAGTATTAAAGCTACGTATAGCCTGAAGCGAACATACACAACGTATACACTTGACTTTGTCTGCAGTGGGTGACACAGTAGCAGAGAGGGGGCTCTATCAGCTTGGTCCTTCTCTTTGCTCGGTAGTAGAGGCAGTGGACGCCAGCAGTCTGTCCCTCTCATTTCAAAATCTCATATCAAGAGAAATGTGAAGCCACTGGAACCCATCACATCCAGAACTACAGGATCGTCAGCCATATGAGGCGACACTCAAGCCCATGTTCGATTCTCCATGGACGTCTGAGATTCTCAGAGAGAATACCCCATGATCATCCCTGTTGATCGATTACATTTTACATATAAAGATATATTTGAATGTATTTTACAGTCAGGATGTTTGTTTGTGTTTTTTGGCACCATCCAATACTCATTTCTACTCAAGGGTTGCACTTGCAACAATTGTTGGGCGTTTCAACTTTGAATACAGTCAAAGCAGGCCACTCTATCTTTATGTCTGCGTCGAATACTTCAAATCTCTCGTCTTCCCTTCATTTAATGGAGTTGCTGCCTCTGTCTCCTTTCTGGAAGTCACCTCTCTCCCACAGGAGACCTCTAATGAGTCTTGGCCATTGATGCCGACGGGATTTGTCCCTCCACCTTCAGGAGATGGTATGAGTCTGTCATGCACACGTATTACCATACCGTAGCAATCAGACGTCAGAGCTCACCTGAATGGAACCAAGGTTCTCCAGCAGCTGGTCACAATTGGAAACACCCAGAAGGACAGAGCTGACCCCCTCACTACGAAGGCACCATGCTAGGAAGACAAGAGAGGCTGAGTACTCTAAAACCGGAAAGTGAATCAGGGCAAAGTGACCAAAACATTATCTTACCAATAGCAAGTTGCGTCACGGTACAATTCAGGCGTTCTGCGATGGGGTGCAGTTCCTTCACTTTATGGTGCTGCTTCTTGCCTTCTTCACTCAAAGCTTTCTCTTTGAGCCAGTGGTAACCCTACACAAACAGGGAAGGTCAAGATTAAGATGTGTTTCCTGAGTGATTTCCACCCCTATGGTTTCCCCTTAGTCTTGATTTTTGGTCAGTAGCAATGGAAAATAATAAAAAAAATATTAAAATATCAGATTTGTGGATCATTGAATTATGTTATAAGATGTAAGTATCACACCTTCAGGAGTAATCTTCCAAAATTGCCCTGCCCCCTTTGAGATATGGAAAAATATTTAGAAATCCTAATAATAATTCCCGTAATCCTATCATTTTACCAAATTAAAGTTTAGAAGGTCGAGCAGTAGTCACACCCTAACGAGGATCTAGGTCAGGGCTGTCAATCTCCGCCCTGCCCCCAGATGTTGAATGCCTTTAATTTTCAGAATTCTTTTAATGCAGTAAATGGCCAGAGAATCAAGGGACTTGTAGTTCAGAAACATCTGGGGGGGGCCTGGGGTTGACAGTCCTGATCTAGATGTTTGTGTTTTGGACATGGCTAAAACAAAACCTCTGCTCTCATATCTTTATCATTGTAAAATAATTATCTTTTAATTCCATGTATTAATATATATGGTGATTCAAATACATAGCTTAGTTAACATGCCCCCTTTTAGTTCAGTTTAAAATACTTGTTCAATATCCTCTTGGATCTTAGGAATTTTAATTGTAAACAGACAAATCCTGTACCGCTTGTTGCGGGGCAGAATAGAAAAAAAGAATTATCTTTTTCCTGTCAGAATATGACAAATAGTTTTTGTGGGTTTAACTATGGTAATTATCTGCGTCGTTGAGACAATCCTATTGGCTTGTATATGTGAGATTCATTGTATGTCAAATCTTCTATAAAAGAACTGATCCAGCAATGAGACATCAGATATTTGAAGAACGAAACCTGTGTGTGATATCTTCATTTATCTCCGCTGGCTAACGTAGAGCTCCGCAAAGCCTTTGCATGATGATAAGACAGCAACAGAGATCTAATTTGCTTGTTTGGTAAATATGAATAGGATTATTGATTTGATTAATGGATTTATCAATCATCTGTTGGAATATAGTGAGACATTAATTTGCTGTTCCCTACTACCGGCCATTTTACGACTGAGCCGCTATGCCAGTAGCAAGCATATTAGGGAGATGCTAACAGATACATGAGAGTTGCTGCGCCACTGATTGTAAGAGAGAAATTATGAATTTTCTATATTCAGATAAGATGTTGCTCCAGGAGTATATAATGAGCGTCGACATTCTAGAGAAATGCTTAAATAATGTATAATACACTTTAAACCCGTTAGATTTTAGTTGATTAAATCTACTCTAAATCTAGGTGACTAAAACATCATGATATTTAGTAGACTAAAACTAAATAGTTCAGACAAATAAAATACGACTAAAACTAAATGGTATTTTAATCAGAGGACTATCAGGGTTATTCAGAGAGCACCAGAATGTTATCAACATGTCGGTGGTCTCCCGTTCGCCGCACTTTGGCGAGTTCAATACGCCAACCCTGCTGTGAATTCACAAAAAGAATTAAAGCTTAGGCACCATCTCCCTTGGTGGGTCACCGGAGAAAGGGTCTCTTGCTATACAGCCCCACAGAGAATCAAAAAACAATAAATAAACTCTGGATACCGTGGTATTAATTCAAATGGATTTATTCCAGAACCAAGAATAACGACGTTTCGAATTCAGCACTCACCGCAGGGTCCCCGAAGTGTAGCGAATCGACCTGCCGAATGTATCCGAAAACCTGCCGAATCGATCCAAAAAAGCGCTACAAAACCACCGAATTGATCTGAAAAACCACTACAAACCCGGCGAATCGATAAAAAAAACACTGCATCGATTAGAAAAACCACCCCAAAAATGCCAAATCGATACAAAAAAAGCCAACAACCCGCCGAACAGACCGCTGACCAGCTGCTGGAAAAAGCTGACAAGCCGCCGAACAGGGTAAAAAAAAAATGAAGAAAACCGCAACTTTCAAAAGGCGTTTGCAAAATAACTACTGCATGAAAATTCCTGACAACAATATATAAGGTCTTATGAATAATAATATAAAGGACTGTTACAGAAAAAAAAGCCATTTAAAAAAAAATCATGAAAAAACATTTTGCCTGAAAAATGCCTAAAAAATACTAAAAAATAAATAAAGGGACTTTTTGCCGCAAATGAAAAGATTAAACGGTTGAATAAATATTTAATAAAAACGGGGACTTTTTTTTACATTGAAACCTATGGGGTTCGCCTGAATAAACCTGTCAAATGAAACCACCGAACATCAGGGCATTTCAATGAAATTTCTCTGCTGTTCGGTGTCTCTGAATAGATTAACCATTGCTTCTCTATAGGGATTTCACTGCCGACGAAGATCACCATATTTGTTGGCAATTCACCAATATTTGGCGAATTCCCAGCTCTATGAATAGCCGAATGGCCACGATATTGCACCGTACGGGGAAATTCACTGTTCGGTGCAATTTCGGGGCCAATTTGGTGCTCTCTGAATAATCCTGTATGACTAAAATTTGCTGCCACAATTAACGTTGCCGTCAACCAAGGCAATGGCAGTGTGTTGGTGGTTGTACTGCTTTATGGCTTCTGAACCTACATGACACTCAACACGTTCATTAACACAACCATGAATTCCGCAGCATATGAGTAAAGGATGAGGATGACAAGCCATCTGTCTGTGAGGCGATGGTAAACGAAAATGGGTCAAGCAACGTGTCAATCATTCTGAACCTATGAGCAGATTTTCACGATGAACATTTTTCAATTTGGGTTGACAGTCAAACAAGGAACAATTTTATGTATTTTTTTAGATTTTTTTTTACAATTTTATCTACTTTTCTAATCAAACCAAGCTGAGGCCATACCACTGGATTAACTAAAATGCCTAAAAATATATTTAGGAGATTGACCATAAATCAACCTCCATGAGAATCATGCTCCACCAGAAGTCCCGCTGATATTGCCACGTTTGCTGCGTGTTTGCTCATCTCCATGTTGCTCTGTGTCTAAGCTGTCCTTGCTGCGCTTTTCATGGCCGCGAGCTCAACCTCTATGATTTCTAAATTTGGCAACCGACACATATCGTATGTTTGCATATCTTGAACCTTAAACAACGTTCCACCCTTGCTACGCGTCCACATCTCTTTGAGCCCAGACATTGGATTCTTACAGATACTTTTTTTGTTGCATTACCTTGAAAGACGCTCTTGATCTATCTGGAAAACTTTCAGCGTATTTTCCAGTGATCAGACCACATGCCAGAGGAGACCACGTCATAGACCCCACACCTGGTGATAGAAATAATTTTGGGGAACAAGTAATTTAAAAAAATGTTTAAATATTGAAAAATAAGAGCATCGTATAATTTAGGTTTTGTTATTTTGTGCTCATAATGCACACAACTTTGATCATCCTGTCAGTTTGTTTCATGGCTGCCAGAATCAGTGGTACCTTTGAAGTAGTAGGGGTTGCGTTGGGATCCTTACCGAAACCATATTGTTATTCGGTTCTCTAGTTCAGTCGTATGAGAACAACATTTTCTTGTTCTCAGAGGTCCGTTGGTAAGATAGAGGTCACCCTTGCCTAGTTCCATGTTGTGTCGCTCACCTATTTTATGGTACAGCTCAGGAAGCTGAGTCTCCACTTTTTCTCGTTGAAAGAGGTGATACTCTGCCTGTTCACAAACTGGAGGGATCAGGTTGAACTGACGAGCCACAGAATATGCTTCCTGCAGAGTAAGAAATGGAAGAATAGATAGTATTTGTAAATATAAGCAAGTTTTTTGGAATAATTTAGAATACTGCAGACACGTGAGCTCTTTAATCAAAACAGGAACCCCCCTTCACCGGAAACCTCCTACTATCGAAATGTGTTACATTTAACCATCTCACCACCATAGTCGAGTATACTTGATCTTCGTAAGTTCCTGCAGGAGCTCAGAATTGAGTAAACTCGATCTGGTTTTATTCTGGAGGAATAGGAATGCATTTTATTTACCGGAGATGAAATTTGCTCCAAATATTCAGCTCACTGCACATTTTATTCGGGGTGCTGAAGCTGTTAACAGCCTGGAGTCCCGAGTTTTTTTAACAAAAAGGAGCTGACGCGGCCAAAGCGAACGACCTGCGGGAGAGGCCCGTGCCGAGGCCAAAGTCCTGCGGGTCGAGGGTGCCAGAATGTTGCTGCAGTCTCGATAGACACTTTATTAGAGGCCAGATTCGTAATTGTTCCCATGCACAAAAGAATACCAAAATCAAGGCCATTCCCCTTCATTGATATTCTCTCCATAGGACTCCATGGAAAATTACACAAATATCCATGTATGGTTTATGGTAGAAGGAGACCGTAAAGAGATTTGTTCTCTGTGTCCTTCGTTTTTTGGCTGGTGGAGGAGGCAGATTGCTCCTTCCTTTTCACCACTGATCGAAAAGTACATTTAAAAGTAGTCTTTATTTTTTTGGTTTTTGGCTGTTCGGTGATGTTGTCGTCACTCCAGCTTTTGGGAGCCGGTAACCTTATACTTATTTATTTAATAATGAATAAATGGCTGGGTGTCACGTCTTATTCTCTGACGCCCACTACATTTGCGATTCCTATACAGAGTCTACGAGTCTCCTAAATGGTAAGGTCTACTTTGGAATCGGGCCCTATAGTTATGATCATCCAAAACTAAAAGGAGGAACAGCAGTCGCCTAAGCGAGGATCCAAATCATTGGTGGGACACCAGTAACGTGGCTCAAACCCTTTATCAGAGAAAACAGAGAGGCCTGCGGAGTCAGGATGGACCATGAAGGAGCTTTACTACCTGAATGCCATTGCAACGTTTCAGCTCAGTCACGAGCCTGAGCCAAAACGTGGTGATCGAATGTGTAACAGCCACTGGGATTACCTGGTCTCCAGATTGAGGACCAGACCCGAAACGGTTACAGCGTCCGTTTCTTCTCTCTAGTCAAACAATTCCACAGCAGCTTTCCTTCTCTCACAACCCTCAGTCAGAATTTGAGGGAGTGCTGTATAAATCCACGTATCTCTCCCCAAACACCAGACACGGCTTAATGCAGGGAAAAATAATATCTTTCATTTAAGATGGAGTTTATATGGGAAACGGGGGTGGTGCTAAAATGACAAAATCGACAGACTACATTGTCTACATGAGGGGGGTGTGAATTCCTTCAGGAGATACAGAATCTTGATTAGTTTAAAATGGACGGTTTAACACATTATCACCAATGACTGAACATCAAATCAAGCTAAGGACAAACAATCACAAAGACAGTACGAACAATAAATCTGCCTTAGATTACTCACACAAACTCCTAAAATATAATCAGGTTACCAGGACATTTAACACCTTAACCTTAGGTACCCAGTCTGAGAGTTGGCTTTGCCACATTGGTCCGCAGTCCCTTGGCAAGAGGCCAGCATCCACACTTCAACAGGCACCGAGGCCATGTATAGTGTGGGCAGGGTGCCAAAAAGGGTGAGGGCACAAAGTTGGAGGGAGCTTCGGTTACAGAATGCATGTTATATGATGGACCATGAAGGAGCATTATTATAGAACGTTTCGGATCAAGCACAAACTTGCTTGAAAAGTTGTGATGACATCCATATAATAAAGCTCCTTCATGGTCCATCCTGAATCCCGGGGCCTCTCCGTTTTCTATATTTATGATTGTGACTTCAACGGGGCAAAACGTTTCTCATATCATGATCAGTAGAAAATAAAATTAAGTGGTCCATTCGGGGGGCAGGGCTCTAAACCTATCAACCCATGGAGCTCTAAAACACAAGTGTATTTTGGAGAAAGTGAACATATAAGTCTTTAAGAGAACCTTTGTCCATCAGCTCAAACCTCTTCTTCTACCCTGCCCCTGCTGCAGTCACTCTTCATTTAATCATCGTGTGTTATATATAGGGCAGGTAGACTCGTGACTGACTTTGTTTATGCAAAATAATGTTTCATAGATAAAAACCATAAACAGAGAGGAACAAAGAGACAGTCAGAGAATCCAGAGAGACAGACACCGCGGCTCTAATTAAATCTGCCTCCACAGTAATTGATTCCATTTCTGAATCGTCTTTCAGAAACACTGACTTGTATCGAGCGCTTTACGAAGGAGCCGTCTGTAAGCTTTGCATTTCTGCAGGAACAAAAGTCTCAGACCGGATGATGAGTCAATATATAAAAAAATAAAACAAACAAACAAATTAACACTGAAGGAAACAGTTTATAATGACCAGAGTGAAGCGCCCACTAGAATAGTGTATATATCTTATCTCGCTCAACGTTCTATATGGAGGTTCCTCTAACAACCTTAAATAATGAATGAACAAACAAATAACGTAGCGCCGGTATACAGAATAGTTCCCAGTTAACAAGATAATGCACCATACATGTCCATAAACGTATTGTTCTTTCTTGGGGAATACACCCTTTTTTAGCGCGTTGGTATATTCTCAATAGTGCTATAAAAATAGAAGAAAGAAACCAAAATTGCGCAGTACATCGATTCAATGGTGTGAAAAAAATACGAATGCCAATATCAAACTCACATTCTATAGAGCCTATATCCGGCTCTGGGGTGGATCTCTTTATGGGCCTTTAGTGATTTTTCAGGTGCCCATTAACCCCTTGGTGACTCCTTCTTTCCAGCAGATCTCCCCTGCAGTAAAATATAAATATATACCAGGCACTCCCCTGGTGTAATACAGTACAAAGTAATCAGAACCATACAGGAGGCCAATTTTGAACTTACATATTTCTGTATTGTATTACACCAGGGGAGTGCCCGGTATATATTTATATTTTACTGAAGGGGAAATCTGCTGGAAAGAAGGAGTCACCAAGGGGTTAATGGGCACCTGAAAAATCACTAAAGGCCCATAAAGAGATCCACCCCAGAGCCGGATATAGGCTCTATAGAATGTGAGTTTGATATTGGCATTCGTATTTTTTTTCACACCATTGAATCGATGTACTGCGCAATTTTGGTTTCTTTCTTCTATTTTTATAGCACTATTGAGAATATACCAACGCGCTAAAAGAGGGTGTATTCCCCAAGAAAGAACAATTCGTTTATGGACATGTATGGTGCATTATCTTGTTAACTGGGAACTATTCTGTATACCGGCGCTACGTTATTTGTTTGTTCACTGAAGGAAACAGTAACTTTTTAACCAAAAACCAAGTCGGGTGCGCTGATCGCGTTTAGTAGGACAGTCATGGAAATGTGACCATTTTATATTCATGCAGGCTAGGGTCAGACGAACGCATTTTCGCGTTGTCTGTGAAAAAGTGCGTTCGAACGAATGGACGCATTTTTTCACGGAGTACGCGATAGCGGTCATACGTGCGCATTTGCGTTCGTGTTTTTGTACGGATCATCAATAAAACACTTTTGCATCTGGACGTTATGTTAGCCGGACATTAGCAGCGTCTGACGTCTCCCAATCACGCACACATGCCGCTAGCGGACGCAGCGCACTCTGTACGACCGTACTAGTGGTTTCACGTTCTCGACAAAATGCGTTCGTTTGCCACTTGCGTTGCGTGGACGAACTTTCGTGCGGCCTTACTTCGTGTGTTCCCCGGCATTGGACGTCATTTGCTGCTAGCACGGCCGTGATT
This sequence comes from Leptobrachium leishanense, assembly GCA_009667805.1. Taxonomy (NCBI): domain Eukaryota; kingdom Metazoa; phylum Chordata; class Amphibia; order Anura; family Megophryidae; genus Leptobrachium; species Leptobrachium leishanense. The sequence continues at coordinate 23,977,078 of CM019065.1, read as the reverse complement.
TCGTGCGGCTAAACGCACGTTAAAACTGCTTTCGTCTGACCCTAGCCTTAATCAATCTTAACTGCTGAATAAAAGCAATATGCGCCATCCAGTGGCTTACATATTGTGTGATTGCTATAACTCTTTAACCCCTTCACCACCAAGGGATTTTCCATAAAACTACCGACAGGACCCAGTGGTTCCATGTAAAGTCACTTTCCATTACCTAAAATGTAAAAATGTGTGTAGTGTCTATATATACATTACACGACAGCAGGGATGTCCAAACTCCAGCCCCCAGATGTTCCTGAACTACAACTCCCAGAAATCTATGACTGCATTAGATTGATGGAAAAGCATGGGAGTTTTAGTTCATGGACATCTGGGGGGCCGGAGTTTGGACATCCCTGCACTACAGGAAGCTCACTTGACAGAGGGCTCCTCCTGCTGGTCAAAATTTGCTACTGCAGCATGTGTGCATGAGACACAGACAGATCGACTGTATTGTCCATTATGCTGCAGCTTTTGGAACATGTTCTAGAGACCGTATGCAGTAAACAATATGCTTTTGGATTGCTCCAGAAGAAGAACAAATCGAGTTTGCTCAATGCTAGGCTCTTGCAGGAACATTGTGTATACTCGGTCATGGTAGCGGGGTTAAAGTATTCTGGATATTGAATGCTTCTCTAGATTATCTTTCTTGCTTCTACACATTCTCGTTTATCTTTCTTTTCGGGTACATAAGACTCGAACTTGGCGCGGTGCACCGCATAGGGGGTTATTCAAAGAGCGACAATGTTTGCCGAAGTTGCAGAAGGGAAAATCAAACAGCAGCAGGAGGAGCTTCCCCTATAGTGTTTGTACATGAATTTAAAGAGACGCTGTATTAAAATGTCATTCCCCTTTAAATAATTGGGCATATACTGCTGATAGCATTCGCTAAATATATATATTTTTTTATAGAATAGGTGTAAATACTCACTTTTTCTCCCTCGCCGCCCGCTGCTCCTCCTCCTCTTTAGCTCGTCATCAATTCCGAAATGCAGACGTCTGCAGCTATTCATCTTTGTGTCAACACCCTTCTCAGCACCCTTGCCCACACTATACACGGCCTCTGTGCCTCTTCGAGGAGTGTAGATGCTGACCCCCTGCCTAGAGACCGTGGACCAATGTGGCAAAGCCAACTCTAACGGACGGTGGGTATAAGTGGGCACCTAAGGGTTAAGGTGTTAAATGGCTTGGTAAACTGATTGTATTTTAGCAGTTTAGTTTGTGTCAGTAATCTAATGTAGACCTATTGTTCTTACTGTCTGTGTGATTGTTTGTCCTTAGATTGATTTGATGTTGTTTGTTGGCTAGTGTGTTTAGTGTGTAACTGATCAGATGTCTGTATCTGCTTATCAGGGTTAATCAATGAGAGACGATCTGGCCCCATAATGTAACCGGACACTGAAATTCCGCGCACGGTGACATTTCGGGGCCATTCGGCTATTCTGAGAACAGGCAATTCGTCAAATTGTGACGAATTACCTGCATGAACGGTGATTGTTCGCGGGCAGTGAAATCCCCCATAGAGAAGCAATGCTTTGTCTATTCAGAGAACACCGAACAGCTGAGAAAAGTTGGCGAAATGCCCTGCTTTCATTCGTCAGGTTTATTCAGGCGAATCCCATAGGCTTCAATGTTAAAAATATTCCAGTTTTAATTCAATATCTAATAAACCGTTTATTATTTTATTCTGCAGCAAAAAGTCTATTTATAGATTTTTTTAGGTTCTTTTAGGCATTTTTTAGAATTTTTTTGCAAACCTTTTTTCCGTTTTTTTTTTAAATCGTTTTCTCTTTTTCTGTAACAGCCCTTTTTATTATCATTCATTGGATCTTATATGTAAATTTCAGACATTTTCGTTCAGTAGTTTTTTTGCAAACAGCGTTTCACTTTTCAAACTTACAAGCACACTGTTTTCGTTTTTTTTTCACCTCGTTCGTCTGCGGTGTCAGGTTTTTCCGGCGGCTGCTCTGCGCTGTGAGCGGTGGCTAGTCGGGTTTCTCCGGCGTGTTCGGCGGGGTTAATCCAGCTATTTCTGTGGGTTTCGGTGAGTGTGCGGTAAGTGTTCGGCGGGTTTGCGGTGATTTTTCGGTGTGTTGCTGAATACACCGCAGGGTCGGCGAGCTAGAAATCGCCGAATCGCCCCGAAGTGCAGGGAACGAAAAGTCACCGAACATGTAGACCATGTGCTGTGTCGATTGTGTCATTGTACCTCCCTCTCCCTGTTTCCCAAATAACTGGTCCCAATTTCAAATTAAAGATCATTCTGCTTCCCTGCACTAACAGCACCACAATTCCAGTGCTCTTCCGTTCCCCGCACTTCGGGGACTCAAATTCGCTGACCCTGTGGTGAATTTAGCATTCACCACAGGGTCCTCAAAGTGCAGGGAACGAGTCGTGAACGAATCCGAAAAACCGCAGCAAAACTGCAGAATCGAAAAAAACACCAAATCGATCCTAAAAAAGCCAATGACCCGCTGAACAGAACGCCAACCAGTCGCTGGAAAAGAGCCAAAAAGCTGCCGAATGGGGTAAAAAAAGAACAAAAAAAATATCCACCTTTCAAAAGGTATTTGCAAGAAAACTACTGCACGAAAATGCCTGGAAAGAATATATAAAGGTCCTATGAATAATAATAAAAAGGTCTGTTTCAGAAAAAAAACAAATAATTGATCTGAAAATAGCCGACGACCCGCCGAACAGAGCGCCGACCAGCCCCCGGAAAAAGCCGACAAGCCACCGAACGGGGGAAGAAAAAAAAACACCACTTTCAAAAGGCGTTTGTGAAAAAACTACTGCACGAAAATGCCTGGAAATAATATATAAAGTCCTGTGAATAATAATAAAAAGGTCTGTTACAGAAAAAAAACATCATTTTATAAAAAAAAATCGCGAAAAAACATTTTGCCGAAAAAATGGCTAAAAAATAGACTTTTTGCTGCAAGTGAAAAGAATAAACGGTTTAATAAATATTTGATAACAAAGGTAATATTTTTAACATTTAAACCTATGGGGTTCGCCTGATTAATGAAACCACTGCCGAATGAAACCACTGAACATCAGGTAATTTCTCTGACATTTCTCTGCTGTTCGGTGTCTGTGAATAGATTAACCATTGCTTCTCTATAGGGGGTTTTCACTGCCGCCGAAGATCACCGTATTTCGCTGGCAAACATATTTATTTTCTGTATTAATCTGTATATTTGTGTTTTGTTCTTAATATCTTGTATTTATTACTTTGTATTTCTGTAATAACTGTAAAGTTTCAATGTTCTTGAACGCAGGACATACTTGAAAACGAGAGAAATCTCAATGTATCCTTCCTGGTTAAATCCTTTGCAAATAAATAAATAAATACATTTGCCAATATTTGGTGAACTGACAGCTTTTTGAATAGCCAAATGCAGTGGCATCACAAGGGGGGGGCGGGGGATGCGGCCCGCACCGGGTGACACCACCCTCTAAGGCAGTGTCTCCCAAACCTGTCCTCAGGACCCTCCGCCTCGCTAGCTTTGCAGATATCTGAAGCTCAGCACAGGTGATATGATTTGGTGCTCAGTGATTGCAGGATTCAGTCTGCTTTTCCCCAGGTGATCTGCAAAATCTGGCCTGGTTGAGGGTCCTGAGGAGAGGTTTGGGAAACACTGCTCTAGGGTGACACCCTAAAAAAAAAAAAAATTATTTTTTCTTTACACAAAAATATTTTACCGGGAAGGATACATTGAGAATTCTCTCATTTTCAAGTATGTCCTGGGTAGGCAAGGCCTAGGCTGGCATTTTCCAGGGGGCGGCAAAAAATGACCACAAAGAGGATATTCACAGAGCATCGAAATGACGCAGACATTTCAGTGTTCTGTTGTTCCCAGCACTTTTGGGTATCAAATTCCCAGGTGAATTCACCACAGGGTCCCTGAAGTGCAGGGAATCAGCCACCGAATGCTGTCGCAAACCCTTCACCCGCTGTTTTAAAAAGAACTACTGAATGAAAATGTCTGGAATTAACATATAAGATCCTATGACTGATAATAAAAAGGTCTGTTACAGAATAAAGAAAAAACACTATTAGAAAAAAAATTGGATTTTTTTTAAAAAATGCCTAAAAGATACAAAAAAATAATCAATAAATAAAGAGACCTTTTTACTAAAGGTTTTTATTAGCTATTGGATAAAAATGGGAATATTTTTAACATTGAAACCTATGGTGTTCGCCTGAATAAACCTGCCGAATGAAAACACCGGACATAAGGACATTTCTTTGGTGTTCGGTGTCTCTGAACACATTAACCATTACTTCTCTATGGGGACTTTCACTGCCTTTGAACAGGCACCGTACTTGCTGGCAGTTTGGCAAAATTTGTGTATGAGCATATCACAGAGCTCCACAGCAATAAACCTCACAGTAATGTGCGCTGTGTATTATGAGCATTAAGTGTTATATGGGAGCACTGATTTATGAGTAAAAGTGGATGGAAAAAAAACCCGTAAAACTCGGGGGAGGGGGACACCATAAGTTGCCGCACCGGGTGACACCAACCCTAGTAATGCCACTGGGCGAATGGCCACAAAATTGCACCGTACGGGGAAATTCACTGTTCGGTGCAGTTTCGGGGCCAATTCGGTGCTCTTTGAATAACCCTGTAAGTCTTGTCATGTGTTTGGATGAGAGTTGTGAGGGAAGGCATGCTGTTGCGGATCTGCTGGACTGGAGAGAAGGGATGGACGCTGTAACAGGTTCGAATCCGGTCCACAAGGCAGAGACCGGTAAACTCCGGTTGCTGTTACAGAGCATAAAAGCCGAAGAGCCGTAATTCTCCCTGTTTTCTGTTGCCTAAAGCGACGGGGTGACAGGCAAGTCATGAATATTAGGTTTATGTCTGTGAGGAATCAGCAGGAGACGAGTCGTAAAGTCGCCATAACCTGATTAACGTGCAGAAATAATCTGATCGTACTCGCCGCACTATACCACCCGCTCGTTTTCCGGCGCTGTAGCTCGGAGGCAATTTTAAAGGTGGAGAGTGATGCTGAAAAATGTCTCTCTCGATCTTTCCTGATCGAACACGTCCTGCGTGGTGTTAGACATCACTACGAGCTCCGTGAATGGTGGTCCTTATAGATGGTGCAGCCCCATCGCACAAGGTCCCCCTACACTAACGATATCTCAGTCTTCCCCTGGAACTTAAATTATCCATGGGATTGTTTCCCTGGGAAGGTAACACCCATTCTGGAAACAGTTTTAACGTGCTGTCACTGAGATAAAGAGGATTCCTGCTTTTAACCCCAAACGGAGTGCTGTCCCGTGACTGGGGAAAGCTGCGATGCTGGTGGAGTAACCCTAATGGGTATAGAGGCTCCTTTACAATATCTACACATATAATCAGCAAAGTGAGGGCTGTTTCAGTGTTACGGGAGCCGCCTCCACCTTGTAACAGACTCTGACTTCCAGCAAAATGTTTCCTTCACTGTCACGATATGTGTTAATGTGATTAGAGTGTGACCATTGTTCTCGAGTGGTTTTCCTGGACACATATAATGTATTCATGCTGATGGGCAGTGCATTAGAAATACCACCCCGCAGCATGTATGATCCATACGCTGCAGGTAAGAAATCAAAAAGGAATCCCAGGTGACCTGCCTTGAGTTCCTTCCTCCAGCATATGAATTATACATGTTGCAGGGCAGCACTTTTCCCTGTGCACCCATCTGCATAAAATAGTAATGTGTGTCCAGGAAACATGACTGACCTGGCGACCCTATGGAGGTTTATAACCAACCCCCGAAATTGCTCCGAACCGTATCCTCAATTTCGGAGCAATTCTTCTATTGACAAAGAAGTCAATTCGCCAAATACGGTGCATTTCGCCGGCGCCGAAATTGTTCCACAGAGATCTATCAATTCGTCTATTCACAGAACGCAGAATTACACCACAATTTCAACAAATGGACCTGATTTTCGGTGTTTCAATTTGACAGGTTTAAACAGGCGAAACCAATAGGTTTTAATGTAATAAATAGAATTTTTTTATCATTTCTTTTTAAACCAAACCTTTGTTAACCCCTTCGCTGCTATGGACGCGCCGAGCGCATCCATGATATTCCCGCTACTGTGCGGTGGACGCGCTCAGTGCGTCCAAACGTCTTGACAGCGAAGCGGCATTGTAACTCCGATCCCCGGCAGCAAAAAGTGAGGGCCGACATCCCACAGTCTGCCTTTCCTGGCGGGGCCTGCCTTTAACCCCTAGGTGCTGGATCGCGATTCGGCACCAATCAGCACCAGATCGCGTTCTCTCCCGGAGGTGGCCGACATCTTTGATGTCGGCCAAGCCTCCGGGATCTCCCCCAACCACAGACGTCATCACTCATGGATGCGATGATGTCAGTTCAGGAGTTAACCCCTAGCTGCCACCTATGGTGGAGATGGGCGGGTCCAATGACCACCGTATCTCCTGATCCATAGAGTGGCTAGAGGTTAATGTTTGGTATCATTGAAAAGGCCAGAGTATGGCTGTTCCAATGATACCAAACATGATCAGGCTGTAAGTAAAGAAAATAATTTTAAAATAATTATAAAAAAATTAAAAAAATATAAAACAGGTTTTATACAGATACACTGACCTCTTATATACATTTGTGTATATATACACTGACCTCTTATATACAGATACACTGACCTCTTATATAAATTTGTGTATATATACACTGACCTCTTATATACAGATACACTGACCTTTTATATACAGATACACTGACCTTTTGTATACATTTGACCTCTTACACTGACCTCCTATATACAGATACACTGACCTCACATAAATATACACTGACCTCCTATATACAGATACACTGACCTCCTATATACATATACACTGACCTCCTAACATAACACTAACCCCCTATATACAGATACACTGACCTCCTATATACAGATACACTGACCTCCTATATACATTTTTGTATATATACACTGACCTCTTATATACAGATACACCGACCTCCTATATACATATACACTGACCTCTTATATACAGATACATTGACCTCCTATATAGAGATACACTGACCTCCTATATACATATACACTGACCTCACATAAATATACAGATACACTGACCTCCAATATACAGACACACTGACCTCCAATATACATATACACTGACCTATATACAGATACATTGACCTCCTTTATACATATACACTGACCTCCTATATACATATACACTGACCTCCTATATACAGATACACTGACCCCCTATATATAGATACACTGACCTCTTATATACAGATACACTGACCTCCTATATACATTTGTGTATATATACACTGACCTCCTATATACAGATACACTGACCTCCTATATACATATACACTGACCTCCTATATACAGATACACTGACCTCCAATATACAGATACACTGACCTCCAATATACAGATACACTGACCTCCTATATACATATACACTGACCTATATACAGATACATTGACCTCCTTTATACATATACACTGACCTCCTATATACATATACACTGACCTCCTATATACATATACACTGACCTATATACAGATACATTGACCTCCTTTATACATATACACTGACCTCCTATATACATATACACTGACCTCCTATATACAGATACACTGACCCCCTATATATAGATACACTGACCTCTTATATACAGATACACTGACCTCCTATATACATTTGTGTATATATACACTGACCTCTTATATACAGATACACTGACCTTTTATATACATTTGTGTATATATACACTGACCTCCTATATACAGATACACTGACCTCTTATATACAGATACACTGACCTCCTATATACAGATACATTGACCTCCTTTATACATATACACTGACCTCTTATATACAGATACATTGACCTCCTATATACAGATACACTGACCTCCTATATACATATACACTGACCTCCTATATACATATACACTGACCTCCTATATACAGATACACTAACCTCTTATATACATATACACTGACCTATATACATTTTTGTATATATACACTGACCTCTTATATACAGATACACCGACCTCCTATATACAGATACACTGACCTCCTATGTACATTTGTGTATATATACACTGACCTCCTATATACAGATACACTGACCTCCTATATAGAGATACACTGACCTCCTATATACATATACACTGACCTCACATAAATATACACTGACCTCACATAAATATACACTGACCTCCTATATACAGATACACTGACCTCCTATATACATTTGTGTATATATACACTGACCTCTTATATACAGATACACTGACCTTTTATATACATTTGTGTGTATATACACTGACCTCCTATATACATATACACTGACCTCCTATATACAGATACGCTGACCTCCTATATACAGATACGCTGACCTCTTATATACAGATACACTGACCTCACATAAATATACACTGACCTCTTATATACAGATACACTGACCCCTATATATAGATACACTGACCTCCTATATACAGATACACTGATCTCCTATATACAGATACACTGACCTCTTATATACATATACACTGACCTCCTATGTACATTTGTGTATATATACACTGACCTCTTATATACAGATACACTGACCTCTTATATACAGATACACTGACCTCCTATATACAGATACACTGACCTCTTATATACAGATACACTCACCTCCTATATACAGATACGCTGACCTCTTATATACAGATACACTGACCTCACATAAATATACACTGACCTCTTATATACAGATACACTGACCTCCTATATACATATACACTGACCCCTATATATAGATACACTGACCTCCTATATACAGATACACTGACCTCTTACAGATACACTGACCTCCTATATACATTTGTGTATATATACACTGACCTCTTATATACAGATACACTGACCTCCTATATACATATACACTGACCTCTTATATACAGATACACTGACCCCTATAGATACACTGGCCTCCTATATACAGATACACTGACCCCTATATATAGATACACTGACCTCTTATATACAGATACACTGACCCCCTATATATAGATACACTGACCTCTTATATACAGATACACTGACCTCCTAAATACATAAACACTGACCCCCTATATACAGATACACTGACCTCCTATATACAGATACACTGACCTCCTATATACAGATACACTGACCTCCTATATACATATACACTGACCTCCTATATACAGATACACTGACCCCCTATATACAGATACACTGACCTCCTATATACAGATACACTGACCCCCTATATATAGATACACTGACCTCTTATATACAGATACACTGACCTCCTATATACATATACACTGACCCCCTATATATAGATACACTAACCTCCTATATACAGATACACTGACCTTTTATATACATTTGTGTATATATACACTGACCTCCTATATACATATACACTGACCTCCTATATACAGATACGCTGACCTCCTATATACAGATACGCTGACCTCTTATATACAGATACGCTGACCTCTTATATACAGATACACTGACCCCTATATATAGATACACTGACCTCCTATATACAGATACACTGATCTCCTATATACAGATACACTGACCTCTTATATACATATACACTGACCTCCTATGTACATTTGTGTATATATACACTGACCTCTTATATACAGATACACTGACCTCCTATATACAGATACACTGACCTCCTATATACAGATACGCTGACCTCTTATATACAGATACACTGACCTCACATAAATATACACTGACCTCTTATATACAGATACACTGACCTCCTATATACATATACACTGACCCCTATATATAGATACACTGACCTCCTATATACAGATACACTGACCTCTTACAGATACACTGACCCCTATATATAGATACACTGACCTCTTATATACAGATACACTGACCTCCTATATACATTTGTGTATATATACACTGACCTCTTATATACAGATACACTGACCTCCTATATACATATACACTGACCTCTTATATACAGATACACTGACCCCTATATATAGATACACTGACCTCCTATATACAGATACACTGACCCCTATATATAGATACACTGACCTCTTATATACAGATACACTGACCTCCTAAATACATATACACTGACCCCCTATACAGATACACTGACCTCCTATATACAGATACACTGACCCCCTATATATAGATACACTGACCTCTTATATACAGATTCACTGACCTCCTATATACATTTGTGTATACACTGACCTCTTATATACAGATACACTGACCTCCTATATACATATACACTGACCCCCTATATATAGATACACTAACCTCCTATATACAGATACACTGACCTCTTATATACAGATACACTGACCCCCTATATATAGATACACTGACCTCTTATATACAGATACACTGACCTCCTATATACATATACACTGACCTCCTATACAGATACACTGACCTCCTATATATAGATACACTGACCTCCTACATACATATACACTGACCTCTTTTATACAGATACACTAACCTCCTATATACAGATACACTGACCTCCTATATACATATACACTAACCTCCTATATACATATACACTAACCCCCTATATACAGATACACTGACCTCCTATATACAGATACACTGACCTCCTATATACATATACACTGACCTCTTATATACAGATACACTGACCCCTATAGATACACTGACCTCCTATATACAGATACACTGACCCCTATATATAGATACACTGACCTCTTATATACAGATACACTGACCCCCTATATATAGATACACTGACCTCTTATATACATATACACTGACCTCCTATGTACATTTGTGTATATATACACTGACCTCTTATATACAGATACACTGACCTCCTATATACAGATACGCTGACCTCTTATATACAGATACACTGACCTCACATAAATATACACTGACCTCTTATATACAGATACATTGACCTCCTTTATACATATACACTGACCCCTATATATAGATACACTGACCTCCTATATACAGATACACTGACCTCTTACAGATACACTGACCCTATATATAGATACACTGACCTCTTATATACAGATACACTGACCTCACATAAATATACACTGACCTCTTATATACAGATACACTGACCTCCTATATACATATACACTGACCCCTATATATAGATACACTGACCTCCTATATACAGATACACTGACCTCTTACAGATACACTGACCCCTATATATAGATACACTGACCTCCTATATACAGATACACTGACCCCTATATATAGATACACTGACCCCCTATATACAGATACACTGACCTCCTAAATACATATACACTGACCCCCTATACAGATACACTGACCTCCTATATACAGATACACTGACCCCCTATATACAGATACACTGACCCCCTATATATAGATACACTGACCTCTTATATACAGATTCACTGACCTCCTATATACATTTGTGTATACACTGACCTCTTATATACAGATACACTGACCTCCTATATACATATACACTGACCCCCTATATATAGATACACTAACCTCCTATATACAGATACACTGACCTCTTATATACAGATACACTGACCCCCTATATATAGATACACTGACCTCTTATATACAGATACACTGACCTCCTATATACATATACACTGACCTCCTATACAGATACACTGACCTCCTATATACAGATACACTGACCCCCTATATATAGATACACTGACCTCCTAAATACATATACACTGACCTCTTTTATACAGATACACTAACCTCCTATATACAGATACACTGACCTCCTATATACATATACACTAACCTCCTATATACATATACACTAACCCCCTATATACAGATACACTGACCTCCTATATACAGATACACTGACCTCCTATATACATATACACTGACCTCTTATATACAGATACACTGACCCCTATAGATACACTGACCTCCTATATACAGATACACTGACCCCTATATATAGATACACTGACCTCTTATATACAGATACACTGACCCCCTATATATAGATACACTGACCTCTTATATACAGATACACTGACCTCCTAAATACATAAACACTGACCCCCTATATACAGATACACTGACCTCCTATATACAGATACACTGACCCCCTATATATAGATACACTGACCTCCTATATACATATACACTGACCTCCTATATACAGATACACTGACCTCTTATATACATATACACTGACCCCCTATACAGATACACTGACCTCCTATATACAGATACACTGACCCCCTATATATAGATACACTGACCTCCTAAATACATATACACTGACCTCTTTTATACAGATACACTAACCTCCTATATACAGATACACTGACCTCCTATATACATATACACTAACCTCCTATATACATATACACTAACCCCCTATATACAGATACACTGACCTCTTACAGATACACTGACCTCCTATATTCATTTGTGTATATATACACTGACCTCCTATATACAGATACACTGACCTCCTATATACAGATACACTGACCTCCTATATACAGATACACTGACCTCATATATACATATACACTGACCTCACATAAATATACACTGACCTTTTATATACAGATACACTGACCTCCTATATACAGATACACTGACCTCCTATATACAGATACACAGACCTCCTATATACAGATACACTGACCTCACATATACATTTGTGTATATATACACTGACCTCTTATATACAGGTACACTGACCTCTTATATACAGATACACTGACCTCCTATATACATATACACTAACCTCCTATATACAGACACACTGACCTCCTATATACATATACACTGACCTCCTATATACAGATACACAGACCTCCTATATACATTTGTGTATATATACACTGACCTCTTATATACAGATACACTGACCTCCTATATACAGATACACTGACCTCCTAAATACATATACACTGACCTCTTATATACAGATACACTGACCCCCTATATATCGATACACTAACCTCCTATATACAGATACACTGACCTCTTATATACAGATACACTGACCTCCTATATACATTTGTGTATATATACACTGACCTCTTATATACAGATACACTGACCCCCTATATATAGATACACTGACCTCTTATATACAGATACACTGACCTCCTATATACAGATACACTGACCTCCTATATACAGATACACTGACCCCCTATATACAGATACACTGAACTGCTATATACATTTGTGTATATATACACTGACCTCTTATATACAGATACACTGACCTCTTATATACAGATACACTGACCTCCTATATACAGATACACTGACCTCCTAAATACATATACACTGACCTCTTATATACATATACACTAACCTCCTATATACAGATACACTGACCTCTTACAGATACACTGACCTCCTATATTCATTTGTGTATATATACACTGACCTCTTATATACAGATACACTGACCTCCTATATACAGATACACTGACCTCCTATATACAGATACACTGACCTCCTATATACATATACACTGACCTCACATAAATATACACTGACCTTTTATATACAGATACACTGACCTCCTATATACAGATACACTGACCTCCTATATACAGATACACAGACCTCCTATATACAGATACACAGACCTCCTATATACAGATACACTGACCTCACATATACATTTGTGTATATATACACTGACCTCTTATATACAGGTACACTGACCTCTTATATACAGATACACTGACCTCCTATATACATATACACTAACCTCCTATATACAGACACACTGACCTCCTATATACATATACACTGACCTCCTATATACAGATACACAGACCTCCTATATACATTTGTGTATATATACACTGACCTCTTATATACAGATACACTGACCTCCTATATACAGATACACTGACCTCCTATATACATATACATTAACCTCCTATATACAGATACACTGACCTCCTAAATACATATACACTGACCTCTTATATACAGATACACTGACCCCCTATATATCGATACACTAACCTCCTATATACAGATACACTGACCTCTTATATACAGATACACTGACCTCCTATATACATTTGTGTATATATACACTGACCTCTTATATACAGATACACTGACCCCCTATATATAGATACACTGACCTCTTATATACAGATACACTGACCTCCTATATACAGATACACTGACCTCCTATATACAGATACACTGACCCCCTATATATAGATACACTGACCTCTTATATACAGATACACTGACCTCTTATATACAGATACACTGACCTCCTATATACAGATACACTGACCTCCTAAATACATATACACTGACCTCTTATATACAGAAACTGAAACTCCCTCTCTGCCATGGAAAGAAGTTTGCCACCATAGTCAGCGCCTATGCACCCACCATGACAAATGCAGAAGAGACCATAGATAAGTTCTATGATGATCTGAACACCGTTATTTCCTCCACTCCCATTGCTGATAAACTCATTGTTCTTGGAGATTTTAATGCACATGTCGGGAGTGATCACACTTCCTGGGACGGAGTGATGGGGAAGCATGGGGTTGGAAAGTGTAACAGCAACGGCCTGCTGCTCCTTCAGACCTGTGTTGAACATGGCCTCCTGGTGACAAATACCATCTTTAGCCTTCCCGCACGCAACAAGACATCATGGATGCACCCCGCTCAAAACACTGGCATTTAATAGACTATGTCATCGTCAGAAATCGGGACCGGCAGGATGTGAAGGTGACTAAGGCCATGTGCGGCGCAGATTGCTGGACGGATCACCGCCTCATCGTCTCAAAGATGAAAATCCACATTCAACCTAAGAGAAGACCTCATGCCGCCATAGCTCTGAAACGCCTCAACATCAGCAAGCTGAAGCGTCCTGATGTCAAACAGACTTTTGTTGACACCCTGGATGAACGCCTTGCTTCAATCACACTGGATAATCTGGATGCGGGAGCAGCGTGGACCACATTTCGTGAGACGGTGTATAGCACAGCCATTGAGCACCTTGGACCCTCTACCAGAAAACACAAGGACTGGTTTGATGAAAATAACATAATGATTCAACTGCTACTCGAGCAAAAACGTCGGGCGTACAAGGCACTCTATGATGACCCAATGTCAATGGCAAAGAAAGTTGCACTGCGTAACATCCGCAGCAACATCCAGTCGCAACTGCGCCAGATGCAAGACTCCTGGTTGAGTGCAAAAGCTGAAGAGCTTCAGGGCTTTGCAGACAGGAAAGATATGAAGAACTTTTACAGCGGCCTTAGAGAAATCTATGGCCCTACCGCCTCAGGGTCTTCTCCTCTCCTCAGTGCTGATGGTTCCACACTTATCACAGAAAAGGAGCAAATCTTGGAAAGATGGGCGGAACACTTTGCTAGTGTGCTGAATACCCCTTCTGTCATAAATGATGAAGCCATCGAAAGACTACCCCAGGTCCCAGCGAACAAGTCACTGGACGCTGTTCCAACTCTGGACGAGATACAAACAGCCATCCGCCAGCTGTCCAGTGGCAAAGCACCTGGTTCCGACATGATTCCTGCTGAAATCTATAAAGAGGGTGGACCAGCGCTGACGGATAAGTTGCTCTGTCTAATCCAGATCATCTGGCAGACAGAAACTGTACCACAGGACCTTAAAGATGCTTCCATTATCCATCTGTACAAACGAAAAGGAAATCGCCAGGCCTGTGACAACCACCGTGGAATCTCACTGCTATCCATTGCAGGCAAGATCTTGGCCCGAGCCCTGCTGAACCGCCTGAATGTACATCTAGAGCAAGGTCTCCTCCCGAGAGTCAATGTGGCTTCCGCAAAGCACGTGGGACTATTGACATGGTGTTTGCTGCCAGACAGCTTCAAGAGAAATGTCAGGAACAAAACTCGGATCTATATTCCACATTCATTGACCTAAATAAAGCTTTTGACACGGTCAGCAGAGATGGCCTGTGGAGAATCATGAAGAAGTATGGATGTCCAGACAAGTTTACCGCTATCACCCGGCAGCTACATGATGGCATGTTGGCTCGAGTCCAGGAAAACGGTCAATCATCTCAAGCATTTCCTGTTACAAATGGAGTGAAGCAGGGCTGTGTCCTGGCTCCCACACTCTTCAGCATCATGTATTCTGCAATGTTGTCTGATGCGTTCAAGGATTCCACCACGGGCTTGCCAATTCGATTTCGTACTGATGGATCGGTCTTTAATCTCAGAAGGCTTCAAGCGAAAACCAAGGTCAAACATAACATCATAAATGAGCTTCTGTTCGCAGACGACTGTGCCCTCAATGCTGCTTCGGAAGGCGATATGCAACACAGCGTTGACATTTTTGCTGATGCCTGCAATAACTTTGGTCTCACTATCAATAGAAAGAAAACTGAAGTGATGTATCAGCCAGCTCCCAGGAAGCCTTACGCTGAACCCAGCATCACCATCAGTGGGCAGCGTCTAAACGCGGTGGACAAATTCACGTACTTGGGCAGCATCCTTTCTAGATCTGTCGTCATGGACGACGAGTTGATTGCTAGACTCGCAAAAGCAAACGCAGCATTTGGAAGATTCCGCAAAAATGTGTGGGACAGGAGAGGTATCAGACAAAAAACCAAGATCAAGGTGTATCGCGCAGCAGTCCTTTCGACGTTGCTCCATGGATGTGAAACGTGGACAATCTACCAGCGTCACGCCAAGAAATTAATCATTTTCACACAACATCTCTTAGAAAACTTCTTGGTATTAAGTGGCAAGACAAAGTGCCTGATACCGAGGTCCTTGTTAGAGCGGACCTACCAGCATCTTCACCATCCTGGCGCAGTCTCAATTACGATGGGCAGGACACGTAGCTCGTATGAAAGACAATCGACTTCCAAAGATGTTGTTATTTGGCGAACTTACACAAGGCAAGCGCTCCCAAGGAGGTCAAAAAAAGCGCTACAAAGACACACTGAAAGCGGCTCTAAAGGCCTTCAATATTAACTCCATTAACTGGGAGCTTGCTGCTCAGGACAAAATCAAGTGGAGATCAGCTATTAAGAACGGAGCTCAATCCTATGAGACCAGCAGAGCAGCGGCAGCTGAGCAAAAAAGGCTGGCCAGGAAAGGTAGTGATATACCACTATCTTCTGCGGCTATTCACTGTCCACATTGCCAGAGACTATTTCGAGCGCGAATTGGCTTGGTAAGCCATCTACGCACTCACCGTGACCCACCCTATTCCCTAAATGGATGACTAGATGGTCCTCGTCGACTCGACGGACGAACAAGAAGAAGAAGATATACAGATACACTGACCCCCTATATATCGATACACTAACCTCCTATATACAGATACACTGACCTCCTAAATACAGATACACTGACCTCCTATATATAGATACACTGACCTCTTATATACAGATACACTGACCTCCTATATATAGATACACTGACCTCCTATATATAGATACACTGACCTCCTATATACATTTGTGTATATATCACTGACCTCTTATATACAGATACACTGACCCCCTATATACATATACACTGACCCCTATATATATAGATACTAACCTCCTATATACAGATACACTGACCTCCTATATATAGATACACTGACCTCTTATATACAGATACACTGACCCCCTATATATAGATACACTGACCTCTTATATACAGATACACTGACCTCTTATATACAGATACACTGACCCCCTATATATAGATACACTGACCTCTTATATACAGATACACTGACCTCCTATATACATTTGTGTATATATACACTGACCTCTTATATACAGATACACTGACCCCCTATATACATATACACTGACCCCCTATATATAGATACACTAACCTCCTATATACAGATACACTGACCTCCTATATATAGATACACTGACCTCTTATATACAGATACACTGACCCCCTATATATAGATACACTGACCTCCTAAATACAGATACACTGACCTCTTATATACAGATACACTGACCTCCTATATACATTTGTGTATATAACACTGACCTCTTATATACAGATACACTGACCCCCTATATACATATACACTGACCCCTAATATAGATACACTAACCTCCTATATACAGATACACTGACCTCCTATATATAGATACACTAACCTCTATATACAGATACACTGACCCCCTATATATAGATACACTGACCTCCTATATACAGATACACTGACCCCTATATATAGATACACTGACCTCATATATATAGATACACTGACCTCTTATATACATATACACTGACCTCCTATATACAGATACACTGACCTCCTATATACAGATACACTGACCTCCTAAATACATATACACTGACCTCTTATATACATTTGTGTATATACACTGACCTCTTATATACAGATACACTGACCTCCTATATACAGATACACTGACCTCTCCTATATGTATACACTGACCTCTTATGTGCATAGACTATATATACTGACCTCTCCTATATGTATACACTGACCTCTTGATTCTGTCAGTATTATATAATTAGACAAACGATAACATGGGTTATTTTCGGAATTACCATAATTTCCATTGCGCTCCAGCGCGATGTCCCCCAATACATCGCCATCCCCTGGTTGATCACAAACGTCATGGCTCTGACAATTTCTGCAACACAAAAAAATGAAGACAAAGTGAAACAAACATGTATAAAAATAAACATCATATATAAATAAACAATATCCATTTGCTTTTGCGCTTCAGAGCGGCAGAGCGAGATATCTCGATATCGGGCACCGGATGGTACCTTTGAAGCCCGAGATATCTCAATCTCGGTAGTGAAGGGGTTAAATATAGGGCACTCTTTGGACTCCTTAAGTAAAACAAGAATAGAACCTGTAACCGCTGGAGTACATTGGCGTTTGTTGACAGGCTTAAGCAATGTATGGCCATATATTGTGAAATGAACACGGGGCGCGCAATCAGTAATTAGTGTTCGGATAAGGTATTACAAAGTGCTAGCGCTAATTAACGCACCGACGGGTTCACTGATTTTATTTACCGAGTCCTAAAAGCCGGTGCCAACCGATTCCGGTTTTGCAGAATGATTTAGCTCCCCCCCCCAATAAATCCGATACTCACCTTTCAACGGTGACCCAATCTGCCGCTTCTTGCTACCGGGAGCAGTTTTAGTCCCCAGTGTCCCTCCGCGATCACTCCGCTGCGCGATCTCGCGAGAGGGAGCACGCACAAGGCTCGCGGCCTGGCAGCGCAACGCTCTGTGGAGTCCTATGGTCTCCCGGAGGGGATACTCGTGGCGGCGCGGAATCACTACCACTGGTATCACCGAGGGTGGCGCATGGCAGAAGTAGCACCTGCCCCGGAATCTCACGCTAGAACGGGGACGCTAGAGGGAAGCAGGCGCATGTTTTCCCCCATTAGGTTTCCCGTTTTAGCGTCAGCAATGTAATCTAGCCTCTCAATGGGTTAGAAATTAATAAAATCTTGAAAGGGTTAAAGTTGTTGAAAATATGAATTGGAGTGCTCTCCTCCAGTGTTATATATATATATACACAGTATGTCACAGACGTGAGTACACGCGTCACATTTTTGTAAATATTTTATTCTATCTTTTCATGTAACAACACTGAAGAAATGACACCTTGTTACAATGTATTACATAGTTACACAGGCTGAAAAAAGACATGCGTCCATCGGGTTCAGCCTCTCCCACGTCACCTACTGCTGTTGATCCAAAAGAAGGCAAAAAACCCAGTCTGAAGCGTTCGCCAATATGCAACACACTGGGAAAAAATTCCTTCTTGCCCCCAGATGGCGTCAGATTTCTCCTTGGATCAAGAAGCTTTTACCCACATATTAAATATTATAACCCTTAATATTCTGTGTCTGCAGGAAGTCATCCAGTCGCTTTTTAAAAGTCTGTACAGACTCTGACCCAACCACCTCAACAGGCAGAGAATTCCACAGCTTTATTGTTCTCACCGTAAAATAACCCTTCCTATGCTTTAGACTGAATTTCCTTTCTTCCATGTAAAGTAGTGAGTGTACAGCTTGTGTAACAGTGTAAATTTACTGTCCCTCAAAATAACTCAACACACACAGCCAGTAATGTCTAAACCGCTGCCAACAAAGTGACTACACCCCTAAGGGAAAATCTCCAAATTGGGCCCAATGAGCCATTTTCCCTCCCCGGTGTCATGTGACTTGTTAGTGTTTCAAGGTCTCAGGTGTGACTGGGGAGCAGGTGTGTTAAATTTGGTGTTATTGCTCTCACTTTCTCATACTGGTCACTGGAAGTTCAACATGGCACCTCATGGCAAAGAACTCTGAGGATCTGAAAAAAAGAATTGTTGCTCTACATAAAGATGGCCGAGGCTGTAAGAAGATTGCCAAGACTCTGAAACTGAGCCGCAGCACGGTGGCCAAGACTCTGAAACTGAGCCGCAGCACGGTGGCCAAGACTCTGAAACTGAGCTGCAGCACGGTGGCCAAGACCCTGAAACTGAGCTGCAGCACGGTGGCCAAGACCCTGAAACTGAGCCGCAGCACGGGGGCCAAGACCCTGAAACTGAGCTGCAGCACGGTGGCCAAGACCCTGAAACTGAGCTGCAGCACGGTGGCCAAGACCCTGAAACTGAGCCGCAGCACGGTGGCCAAGACCCTGAAACTGAGCCGCAGCACGGTGGCCAAGACCCTGAAACTGAGCTGCAGCACGGTGGCCAAGACCCTGAAACTGAGCTGCAGCACGGTGGTCAAGACCCTGAAACTGAGCTGCAGCACCGTGGCCAAGACCCTGAAACTGAGCTGCAGCACCGTGGCCAGGACCCTGAAACTGAGCTGCAGCCCAGTGGCCAACAGGACAGGTTCCACTCAGAACAGGCCTCACCATGGAAGTTGAGTGCAGGTGCTCAGCGTCAAATCCAGAGGTTGTCTTTGGGAAATAGACGTATGAGTGCTGCCAGCATTGCTGCAGAGGTTGAAGGGGTGTTGGGGGGGCTCAGCCTGTCAGTGCTCAGACCATACGCCGCACACTGCACTGCATTTGCGGCTGCTTTTCCCTGCACTATGACGACTCTGTGGTGCTTGCTGAATAAATACATTGCAGAGTCGCCGAAACGGGGTCGCCGAATCGCACCGAGTTGAAGAGAATGAAAAGTCATCGAATGTGCGATGACTTATCGATTCTCTTTGAATAACCCTAATAATAAAATATTTACAAAAATGTGACGGGTGCACTCACTTCTGTGACATACTGTATCTATACTATAATAGAATAAGCCTAAAAACGTCCGTCGCCAAAAGCCGTCTGCGCATGCGCGACGGACTTTTGAAAGCGGCCGTTAAAACACACAGGTAGCTGCGCGTGCCGGCCGCGTGAAAAAAAAAGCCGCGCGCAGCTACCTGTGTTTACACGGCCGCCAGATGCCCCGATCCTCCAGCGCTGACCGTCCTCCGGCTGCCGGCGGGCCTCCAGGCTCAAGGGAGCCCCCGGCTCGGTTTGGGCCTACAGGCCCAGCCGAGCCGGGGACTCGCCTGAGCCTAGAGGTCCGCCGAATAGGCCGCCGGCAGTCGGTCAGCGCTGGAGGTTCGGGGCTGAAGTTCACAAAACATACTCACCTAAATCGGCCCCGATCCTCCAGCGGTGACCGGCTGCCGAGCGGGCTGCTCAGCCGGCCTCTAGGCTCAGGCGAGTCCCCGGCTCGGCTGGGCCTGTAGGCCCAAGCCGAGCCGGGGACTCGCCTGAGCCTAGAAGCCGGCTGAGCAGCCCGCTCGGCATCCGCTCAGCGCTGGAGGATCGGGGCCGAAGTTCAAAAAAAACATACATAACTCCATACGTCGTCCCTGAGCTCCAACGGGGACCGGCGGCCTGCTCGGCGGGCCTCCAGGCTCGGGCGAGCCCCCAGCTCGGTTTGGGCCTACAGGCCCAGCCGAGCCGGGGACTCGCCTAAGCCTGGAGGTCCGCCGAGCAGGCCGCCGGTCCCCGCTGGAGCTCAGGGACGAATACCCATAACACAATCGAAAAATTCGGCCCAGAACTCCAGCGGTGACCTCCTCCGGTCGAGCGGGCTGCTCGACCGGCCTCCAGGCTCAGGCGGGCCCCCGGCTCGGCATGGGCCTACAGGCCCAGACCGAGCCGGGGACTCGCCTGAGTCTAGAGGCCGGCCGAGCAGCCCGCTCGGCCGGAAGAGGTCACCGCGGTACACAAAACATACATAACCCCCTACTGCGTCCCTGAGCTCCAGCGGTGACCGGCTGCCGACCGGCCTCCATGCTCAGGCGAAACCGAGCCTGTAGGCCCAAACCGAGCCGGGGACTCGCCTAAGCCTAGAGGCCCGCCGAGCAGCCAGCGGCAGCCGGAGGAGGTCACCGCTGGAGGATCGGGCCGAAGTTCCCAAACAAACACAACAAAAAATCGGCCCCGAGCTCCAACGGAGACCTCCTCCGGCTGCCGCTGGCTGCTCGGCGGGCCTCTAGGCTTAGGCGAGCCCCCGGCTTGGCTTGGGCCTACAGGCCCAGCCGAGCCGGGGACTCTCCTAAGCGTAGAGGCCGGCCGAGCAGCCTGCTCGGCCGGAGGAGGTCACCGCTGGAGCTCAGGGCCGATGTTGCCTAACACATACTCACGACATCGGCCTTAGCTCCTCCAGCGATGGCGGTCCCGCTTGCAGCATCCTCTCTCCGTTGCTCGCCGGAATGACGTCACGAAAGCCTTTGACCCCCCGGGGGGTCAAAGGCTTTCGTGACGTCATCCTGGGCGAACAACGGAGAGAGGATGCTGCAAGCGGGACCGCCATCGCTGGAGGAGCTAAGGGCCGATGTCGGTGAGTATGTGTGGAACCGGTGGAGGACTCGAGGCCGATGTAGGTGAGTATGTGCTCTACACCACACACACCCGGCTTGCTCGGCCGGTATCCAAGCTTAGGCGAGCCCCCGGCTTGGCTTGGGCCTAGAGGCCCTGCCGAGCCGGGGACTCGCCTGAGCATGGAGGCCGGTCGAGTTGCATGCTCGGGCGTCCTCCAGGCTCAGGCGAGTCCCCGGCTCGGCTGGGCCTCTAGGCCCACGCCAAGCCGGGGGCTCGCCTAAGCTTGGTCGGCATCCAGGCTCAGGCGAGCCCCCGGCTTGGCTTGGGCCTAGAGGCCCAGCCGAGCCAGGGACTCCCCTGAGCCTGGAGGACGGCCGAGCATGCAACTCGACCGGCCTCCATGCTCAGGCGAGTCCCCGGCTCGGCAGGGCCTCTAGGCCCAAGCCAAGCCGGGGGCTCGCCTAAGCTTGGATACCGGC
This sequence comes from Leptobrachium leishanense, assembly GCA_009667805.1. Lineage (NCBI taxonomy): Eukaryota > Metazoa > Chordata > Amphibia > Anura > Megophryidae > Leptobrachium > Leptobrachium leishanense. The sequence continues at coordinate 23,953,729 of CM019065.1, read as the reverse complement.
CGAGTAAGCAGGGTGGGTGTGGAGAGCACATACTCACCTACATTAGCCCTGAGCTCCAGCGGTGACTGTCCTCCGGCTGTCGCAGGCTGCTCGGCCGGCCTCCAGGCTCAGGCGAGCCCCCGGCTTGGCTTGGGCCTACAGGCCCAGCCGAGCCGGGGGCTCGCCTAAGCCTGGAGGCCGGCCGAGCAGCCTACGACAGCCACCGCTGAGGCTCCGGGCCAATGTAGGGGGATGTTGCCTACAGATACTCACCTACATCGGCCCTTAGCTCCTCCAGCGATGGCGGTCCCGCTTCCAGCGTCCTCTCTCGCTCCGTTGTTCGCCGGAATGACGTCACGAAAGCCTTTGACCCCGGGGGGTCAAAGGCTTTCGTGACGTCATCCCGGCGACCAACGGAGCGAGAGAGGACGCTGGAAGCGGGACGCGGGACCGCCATCGCTGGAGGGCCGATGTAGGTGAGTATATCCACGAGCGGGGGGGCCATATCCACGAGCGGGGGGGCCATATCCACGAGCGGGGGGGCCATATCCACGAGCGGGGGGGCCATATCCACGAGCGGGGGGGCCATATCCACGAGGGCGGGGCCATATCCACGAGCGGGGGGGGGCAGTATCCACGTGCTGGGGCAGTATCCACGTGCAGGGGCAGTATCCACGAGCTGGGGCAGTATCCACGTGCTGGGGCAGTATCCACGTGCTGGGGCAATATCCACGTGCAGGGGCAGTATCCACGAGCTGGGGCAGTATCCACGTGCTGGGCAGTATCCACGTGCTGGGGCAGTATCCACGTGCTGCGCATATCCACGTGCTGGGGCAATATCCACGTGCTGGGGCAGTATCCACGTGCTGGGGCAGTATCCACGTGCTGGGGCAATATCCACGTGCTGGGGCATATCCACGTGCTGGGGCAGTATCCACGTGCTGGGGCAGTATCCACCTGCTGGGGCAGTATCCACGTTCTGGGGCAGTATCCACGTGCTGGGCAGTATCCACGTGCTGGGGCAGTATCCACGTGCTGGGGCAGTATCCACGTTCTGGGGCAATATCCACGTGCTGGGGCAATATCCACGTGCTGGGGCAATATCCACGTGCTGGGGCAGTATCCACGTGCTGCGGCAATATCCACGTGCTGGGGCAATATCCACGTGCTGGGGCAATATCCACGTGCTGGGGCAGTATCCACGTGCTGGGGCAGTATCCACGTGCTGCGGCAATATCCACGTGCTGGGGCAATATCCACGTGCTGGGGCAATATCCACGTGCTGGGGCAGTATCCACCTGCTGGGGCAGTATCCACGTTCTGGGGCAGTATCCACGTGCTGGGGCAGTATCCACGTGCTGGGGCAATATCCACGTGCTGGGGCAGTATCCACGAGCTGGGGCAGTATACATGAGCAGGGGCAGTATCCACGAGCTGGGGCAGTATACATGAGCAGGGGCAATATCCACGTGCTGGGGCAGTATCCACGTGCTGGGGCAGTATCCACCTGCTGGGGCAGTATCCACGTGCTGGGCAGTATCCACGTGCTGGGCAGTATCCACGTGCTGGGGCAGTATCCACGTTCTGGGGCAATATCCACGTGCTGGCGGCAATATCCACGTGCTGGGGCAATATCCACGTGCTGGGGCAGTATCCACGTGCTGCGGCAATATCCACGTGCTGGGGCAATATCCACGTGCTGGGGCAATATCCACTTCCTTGGGCAGTATCCACGTGCTGGGGCAGTATCCACGTGCTGCGGCAATATCCACGTGCTGGGGCAATATCCACGTGCTGGGGCAATATCCACGTGCTGGGGCAGTATCCACCTGCTGGGGCAGTATCCACGTTCTGGGGCAGTATCCACGTGCTGGGGCAGTATCCACGTGCTGGGGCAATATCCACGTGCTGGGGCAGTATACATGAGCAGGGGCAGTATATCCACAATAGACTGCCCTCTGGGCAGGCTTTACAACTAGTATATATATATAAGGGTTGTGGTGAAGGACAAAAAGTGAGATAAAAAGCCACCACACTATAATAAGTGTGTTTATTATTGCAGAAGCCACTTGCACATCACAGCAATTCAAAGAATTGCATCCCAGAGCTCCTGTGCCACATTCCCCATATGCAGCAAGGAATTCTGGGTAGGATATGCAAATGACATCTGTCTCACTTTTATGCATCCTGGGTCTATTACACAGATCCTTAAAATCGATGCTATGCCACACTGTGGCTTTGTAGCAGAGTTAAGGTTTATGCAACTGGTCAAAGCCACTCCTAGGACAGCGCTGCTTCGGGTTTGTTGGACCCTCATCAGCAGGAGCTAGGCATGATGACCAGTTGCAGTGGATGTTTGGGTATCCTACCCAGAGTTCCTTGCTGCATATGGGGAATGTGGCACAGGAGCTCTGGGATGCAATTCATCGAATTGCTGTGATGTGCAAGTGGCTTCTGCAATAATAAACACACTTATTATAGTGTGGAGGCTTTTTATCTCACTTTTTGTCCTTCACCACAACCCTTGTAGATACTGATTGCCCTACGGGTCCCAAGCATGCACTGCAACTGGTCAGCATGCCTAGCTCCTGCTTATGAGGGTCCAACAAACCCGAAGCAGCGCTGTCCTAGGAGCGGCTTTGACCAGTTGCATAAACCTTTTCTCTGCTAGAAAGCCACAGTGTGACATAGCATTGATTTTAGGATTCTGTGTAATAGACCCAGGATGCATAAAAGTGAGACAGAGGTGATTTGCATATCCTACCCAGAGTTCCTTGCTGCATATGGGGAATGTGGCACAGGAGCTCTGGGATTCAATTCATCAAATTGCTGTGATGTGCAAGTGGCTTCTGCAATAATAAACACTTATTATATATTTACGAGTATAGCAGTACGTAGTGATACCTTTTCTATTGGACTCACGTTACATTTAAAAGACGCGCTTTGGAGAGGATTCCTCTCTTCCTCAGGTCTGGAAGCTTTACTGATCAGTTCCCAGAATGTAACGTTAGTCCAATAAAAAAGGTATCACTACCTACTGCTATACTCGTGATTTTGGCATCTGGACTTACACGGTCTATCCAATCTATCTATATATATATATATAAAATGGGAGACACTGCTCGTTATATTGGGAAATATCTGCAGAGTGAGCAAAATGTACCAAAATAAGGTTATCTATCATGATACAATGCACACAAGCCTGACTGCGCCGCCTGGGGATATAGATAGCTGTAAATAAATATATAGAATTAAGTGGATTGACAGAGACGGATATTTGTGTGTATAACATGTGCCGGTGTTTTCCCCTGCAGTCTGCCCAGAGGAAATCTTCATACTTTCTGCATAAATTCTCTGATAAATATAGATTTGTCTATTCTGGGTGTCTGCCTCTCTGTCCATCTGTAGGAAGACCTGCATACTGCAGAATGCGCAGCAGGAGGCGGGCTGAGATTTGCTGAGGTTAACAAAAAAAAAGGGACTTGGGAGGAAAAGAAGAAGAAGGGAAAAAATAAGAGAATGAAATGCTCCTTATTAATAAAAGAGATACAGGGTTATTCAAAGAGCGCCGAACTGGCCACCGAATTACACCGGACAGTGAATTTCCCCATACGGTGCAATTTCGTGGCCATGCGGCTATTCAAAAAGCTGGCAGTTCGCCGAATATTCAGGGTTATTCAAAGAGAATCGAAAAGTCACCGCACGTTCGGTGACTTTTCGTTATCTTCAATTCGATGCGATTTGGTGATCCCATTTTGGCGACCCTGCGGTGTATTCAGCAAGCACCACAGGGTGTCATGATGCAGGGAAAAGCCGCCGCAAACCCGCCGAACACTCACCGCAAAACCCAGCAAAGGCACACTGAAACCCTCAAAATAACATCTGGATTAACCCCGCCGAACACGCCGGAGAAACCCGAGCAACCGCTGATCACAGCGAAGAGCAGCTGCCGGAAGAACCCGACACTGCAGACAAATGGAGTAAGATCAAAAAAAAAAAAAAAAACAGTACGCCTGAATGTTTGAAAAGTGAAACGCTGTTTGCAAATAACTACAGAGCGAAAATGTCTGGAATTACATAAAAATCCAATAAATGACAATAAAAAGGGCTGTTACAGAAAAAAGAAAATACGATTTAATAAAAAAAACGGAAAATAAAATTCCGCAAAGAAATCCTGAAAAATGCCTAAAAGATCCTAAAAAGTCTGTAAATAAAGAGACTCTTTACTGCAGAATATTATAATAAACGGTTTATTAGATATTGAATTAAAACGGGAATATTTTTAACATTGAAGCCTATGGGATTCGCCTGATTAAACCTGTCGATTGAAACCACCGAATGGCAGGGCATTTTGGCAACTTTTCACTGCTGGTTTGTGTTCTCTGAATAGACGAAGCATTGCTTCTCTATGGGGATTTCACTGCCCTCAAACAGGCACCGAACAGGCACCGTATGTGCAGGCAATTGGCCAACATTCGGCGAACTGCCTGCTCTCTGAATAGCCGAATGGCCAGGAAAGGTAACCGAACGCTGAATTTCACTGTCCGGTTACCTTTCGGCCACAATTCGGAGCTCTTTGAATAACCCTGATTGGCAATTTGCCAGCAAAATACAGTGCCTGTTCGGCGGCAGTGAAATTCCCATAGAGAAGCAGCAATGGTGAATCAATTCACAGACACAAACAGCAGAGAAATATCAGTGAAATGCCCTGATTTTCAGTGCTTGCGTTCCACAGGTTTAATCCGGCGAATCCCATAGATTTCAATGTAAAAAAAATCCCCGTTTTTATTAAATATTTATTCAACCGATTAAAATCCTTTTCATTTGCAACAAAAAGTCTCTTAATTTATTTATTTATTTTGGCATTTTTCAGATTTTTTTTTCCGATTTATTAAAAATGCCGTTTTTTTTTTTTTCCTGTAACGGACCTTTTTATTATTATTCACAGGACCTTATATGTTATTTCCGGGCATTTTCGTGCAGTTTTATTTTTTTGCAAACACCTTTTAAAAGTTGCCCTTTTTTTTTTAACCCGTTTACTAGCCATTGTGACAGCTCTGTGAAGGTCTATTCTCCGCCCCAGAATGCTGTTAGTCAGAGGTGGTCTTTTAAACTTTGCAGCATGTCTAGAATAGCCGACCCTCGAAATTCCAGAGGGGCTCGCAAACAACTCCGCTCCTCAATGAGAAGAATTGTACCATGATCATAATGCTTCTCTATGGATGTCTGTAATAGATGGAAAATTGGGAGGGGGCAGCAGGGGGAGGGGGGGGGTTATCTTTTTTAATTAATTAAATAAAAAAAATAAAAAAAAACAACAAGTAAAGGTGGGCTTAAAAAAATCCAAAACTGATCTGAGGTCTGATGTTGTTGCACCTGTGACTAAAACACACTTATCCAGCATTTCCAGCGCCATGGCCATCGGCATGTCCAGCACCATGGATAGCACCGAGAAATACTACGACAGGGATCTCAAACTCCAGCTCACCCAGATATTGGAGGCCTAAATTCACCCAGAATTCATAGAGTACAATAAATGACCAGCATATAATGGGAGTCGCATTTTTTGCTGCATTGCTAATAATCTCATTATGATCGCTACAAATCCCCCGTAAGCAGGACATCTCACCATTTTATTATCAGTCTGCAGCACATTTACTGACGCAAAGGCCATTTCTGCCTGTATGCTGATAATGCAGACCCCCGTGTGACATTATGCAAGACAGGGGACACTATCTAGAGTTGGGAACCTTTCATCCCAGCAATATTTCTGCAAAGGATAAACGTGTCCCGTGTTTCAAATAAACGTTACGATAAATACTTTTTTGGGTTGGTTTATTTATTTACAAATTCACTTGGCAGTGAAAGGGTTAATAATACTTTTGTTCCATGTCGGCACACAATCCCTCAGAACCCCATTAGTCACGTTTGACTTTTTAATGATCGTATAACCACAGAGCATCACAGTGTACTATCGTAGCGGGTTTAAGTGCTTCTTTTCCTATCGTACGTCACCTGACTCTTTATTCAGGCTGTCGGATCATCCCAGTAATTACTCAGCATGAACAGATATTGATATAAATCTCTCTTGGAGTAGATGGATGTCCTCACGTTACATGTAGTAAGATTTCCTGGTCTTTCCCCTCCCCCCTTTTGAATATGATATTAAGAATGTGGTTTATTCTTCGTAGTTTGTTTATAATACCAGTGAATATTTAGAAAACATATCTTAATTCTCGGCCACTGAAAACTAGACTTTTTTACTTTGTTGATGTCTTTTTCTGCACTTTTGTAAATTCAATGTATGTTTTCTACACTTTATAATGATTTAAATTTGGCCGACATAAATATATATTATACAGGCATTTATACAGCGCCAACATATTCCGCAGCGCTTTACAATAGGGGAGCACAAACAGGAGACGTACATGATACATAATGAAAAGATGACCCTGCCCGTAGGACCAATGCTTTAAAAAGCACCAATGCTTTAAAAAGTCCCAAACCTGGGGAATCCTTTCCCCAGTATGTAGTACAGCACTTAACCAAGGGCTCAGTCAGACATCCCGTGAGCTTACAATCTAAGGGACTGGGGTAGGTGAAACAGATCGGAGCAGAGGGAATGTGAAGATGGTTAGCAGGGGATAGGAAGAACCAGAAGCCTCGGCTTAGTGAGAGTAATTAGAGAGAGAAGTGGAGACAGCTGGAAGAAAGACCTGAAATTATGGACCTGGCTGCCCTGAGTGGGAGGGTGGATGAGGAGTGTTGGGTGGGACAGAGGGGAAGGAGCCATGCAGTCTGTCTTGTGTGTATATATTGTGACGTTTGGGGGCCCACAGAGCACGTGCACAATGTCTTTCACAAACAAAACAGCTTTATTCACCCTTTCAGGGCAGTCAAAAAGGCAACATAATAAGTACACGCTTGGGTTCAGCGAAATTAAAGCAAAGTCCTGATCTTCAGCACAAATAAACAGAAAAATAATGATGGCTCACCAATGCTTTAAAAAGTCCCAAACCTGGGGAATCCTTTCCCCAGTATGTAGAAGTCTCCAGCAAGGCATAGCACGTCTCCTGCTTTTGGAACACACACACACAGCTTCCACTGATTACTTTCCTTTTTCCTAAACTCCCACAATCCTATCTGGGAATTGCTGGCTTTAAACCTCTTCCTGGACAAGAAGATTAACCCTGTGGTTGTACTTAAAGGGACCACAACCCAAATAGGGGTGAAACATATTGTCCATCCAGGACCCAGCCCTGCCGACCTCTACATATCCCCCCCCCCTCTGTCTCAACGCAGAGGTGTTTGAGGCAACAGTAGACAGCCCACAATGCATCCGGGACAGGGCATCAGCATTTTGGTGCTGTTTCCCAGGCCTGTGTTCCACCATAAAGTTAAACTCCTGGAGAGACAGGAACCACCTGGTTACCCTGGCATTAGCGTGGCGGTGCTGCCTCATCCAGGTCAATGGGGCATGGTCAGACACTAAACGGAACTTCCTGCCCAACAGGAAGTACCTCAAAGAATCCAAGGCCCACTTTATGGCCAAGCCCTCTCTTTCCACCACAGCATAGTTTTTCTCCGCTGCCGTCAGTTTCCTACTAAGAAAAACCACGGGGTGCTCTTCCCCATTGACTTCTTGGGATAGCACAGCCCCCAAACCCTCACTTGAGGCATCCGTCTGTACAATGAACTCCCTCATGAAATCAGGGACTACCAGCACTGGGTGCTGTCACAACGCATTTTTAAGCTGCTCGAAGGCTTCTTCAGCATTGGCATTCCATTGAATCATCACTGACTTCCTACCTTTCGTCAGGTCAGTCAGTGGTGCAGCAATAGAGGCAAAATTGGGGACAAACCGCCGGTAATACCCCACTATACCCAGAAAAGCACGAACCTGCTTTTTTGTGAGGGGGCGTGGCCAGTTCTGGATAGCCTCTACTTTGTTAAATTGTGGCTTTACCAGACCCCTGCCTACGACATATCCCAGGTACTTAGCTTCTTCCATCCCTACCGCACTTTTCTCAGGGTTAACAGTAAAGCCCGCTTTCCTCAAACCGTCCAAAACCGTCTGAACCCGGAGAAGATGGGACTCCCAATCTGGACTGAAGATGACAATGTCATCCAGGTAGACCGAGGTATATCTCAGGTAGGGGCGGAGCACCCTATCCATCGCTCGTTGGAAAGTGGCCGGGGCTGAGTGTAACCCAAAAGGCATCCGCTTATAATGAAAATGACCCTCTGGAGTGGAAAAAGCAGTCTTTTCCCTGGCTTCCTTAGTCAGGGGTATCTGCCAGTATCCCTTAGTAAGGTGCAGGTTGGTGATATAACGGGCCGGACCCAATTTCTCTATTAATTCATCCACCCTTGGCATGGGATACGCGTCAAATTTTGACACCTCGTTAAGTTTCCTGAAGTCATTGCAGAATCGCAGAGTGCCGTTGGGCTTCAGTACCAACACGATGGGGCTTGACCATTCACTCTGTGACTCCTCAATGACATCAAGCTGAAGCATGTTTTTAGCCTCTTCAGAAACAGCCTTTCTATGGGCTTCTGGGATGCGGTACAGCTTTACCCGAACCTTTACATGGGGTTCCGTCACAATATCAGGTTTAATCCCGGACGCGTGTCCCGGTAGTCCTGAAAACATGCCTTTGTTTCTTTGCAGAAACTCCTTAACTTCTTGGGTTTGGGGTTTGGACAGGGTGGCAGCAATGTGTACTGCGTCAACACCATCAGACTCTATACCCACCCCAACAACCATGGCGGACACCTCCTCTCGGTCTCTCCAGGGTTTTAAGAAATTTATGTGGTAGATCTGGTATGGTTTTCTTTTCCCAGGCTGATGCACTTGGTAGTTTACTTCCCCTACTTTTTCAACCACCTCATATGGTCCCTGCCACTTGGCTAGGAACCGACTTTCCACCGTGGGTATAAGTACTGCTACCCGGTCCACAACCTGAAATTGCCGCAGCTTGGCTGACCGGTTGTACACCCTTTTCTGGGCCTCCTGAGCTTTCTGCAAATGTTCCTGTACCAAAGGCATCACTTTAGAAATTCTCTCTCTCATCTGAGAGATATGTTCAATGAGTGTTTTGTGTGAGAGGACTCACTTTCCCATGTCTCCTTCACCAAATCTAGCAATCCCCGGGGTCTGCGGCCATACACCAGCTCAAAAGGTGAGAACCCTGTGGAGGCCTGAGGAACCTCTCGAATAGCAAACAGCAGTGCGGGATGCAAATGATCCCAGTCTCTTCCATCTCTCTGCACAACCCTTTTAAGCATCATTTTCAGAGTCTTGTTGAATCTTTCTACCAGACCATCTGTCAGAGGGTGATAAACAGATGTTCGCAACTGCTTGATTTGGAACAACTTGCACACATCTGCCATCACCCGGGACATAAATGGGGTCCCCTGGTCTGTCAAAAATTCCCTTGGCAGGCCAGTTCTCGAAAACATAAAAAACAATTCCCGCGCAATGGCCTTTGATGTAGGGTTTCTTAAAGGCACCGCCTCTGGATACCTTGTGGCATAATCAAGAACCACCAGGATATATCGGTGTCCCCGAGCAGACTTCTCTAAGGGACCCACTATATCCATAGCGATGCGCTCAAAGGGCACCTCAATTATCGGCAGAGGCACCAAGGGGCTCCTATAATGGGGTGCTGGGGCAGGTAACTGGCAAACGGGGCAGGATGAACAGTACCTCTTAACCGCTGCACCGATCCCCGGCCAGTAAAACAGGCCCGGATAACGGACCGCGGTTTTCTCAGCTCCCAGGTGACCACCTAGAGCATCATTGTGAGCCAGATCCAGCACCATTCTCTGGTAGGGCTGGGGTACTAGTTATTGTTCCACAATTTCTGATACCCGGTAGAACAGATCATTATTGACCGCAAAGTGAAGAAATCTTTTCTCTGCATCTGGTGCTTGAGGTACCCCACTGACAACAGTTACCTGTTCGCGAGCATTTATCAACATCGGGTCACCCATTTGAGCCCTGCCAAATGCACCTCTGGACACATCTAAGTCAGGGTGTACTGGATAAGAAGAACCCTCCCCCTCATCCACCCCAGGTGTAATATCTACAGGGGATAATTCCTCTTCATCCTCTCCTACCATAACCGGCACGGGAGAGGGTTCCCCCTCCTTGGGTGTCAACTCAGGTTGAGGAGCTAGGACACTCACATCAGTTACAACATTCTCACTTTGAACACATTTGAGCAACTCCTCATCAACAGTGTCCACAGTCATGTTTGGTGGGGGTGACCCTGAATTGTTCCCCAGTTCGATGGGCAGTTCAGTTTGTGCCAAGCACCACAGTTCAGCAAACAAGGGGCAGTCCCGTCCCACAATCACATCATGTATCAGAGTACTCACCACCCCGACCTCTTGGATGACCGAAGTATTCCTGGCGGAAATGGTGACAGGGATCAGCGGATACTCCCGAGTATCCCCATAGATACAGACAACCCGGAGGGTTCTTTGTACTGGACCGAGCCTGCCGACTACCCGGGCATGCACCAGGGTGACCATACTCCCAGAGTCCAGGAGAGCTTTGGCTGGGTGGTTATTCACCCACACAGTACATTCAAACTGACCCCCCTCTAGGTCAAGGTGGGTAGTGCACGTTGTGAGGGTGTAGAAGGACACTCTCCGAGCGGATCCACACTCCATGGGCTCCTCCTGTAGTGGACACTGCGCCTGGGTATGGCCCCAGGCGCGACACCTCCAACACTGTATATCGCCAGCAGTTCGGGTAGCGACAGGCCTCTGCAGAATCGAGGAAGAGGATTTTGGGGTGCTGGTTCCCGGGTCCAGTGACGCTTCCCTCCGAGGAACTGAAGCAGGCCTCACAGACGGTAGCAAGACTGGTCCTCGACGACTGGTTGGTCTGAGCAGGTCCTCCACCACGGTGTATCTCTCCACCATCTAGACTACCAGTGCTGCAGTCTTGGGGTCCCCATGGCTGACCCAGCGCTGTAGATCCTTTGGTAGAGACCTCAGGTAGTGGTCCATCACAACCCTTTCGACCATTTGCTCTCTAGTCAGGGTCTCTGGCTGAAACCACTTTTTAACCAGCTGTCCTAAGTCGTGCATCTGGGACCGGGGTGGCTGGTCAGGGCAGTACTTCCAGCAGTGAACACGTTGAGCCCAGACAGCAACAGTTACCCCAAGGCGGGCCAGAACCTCAGCTTTCAGCCGCTCATAATTCTTTGCATCTTCTAGGGGCAGGTCAAAATATGCCTTTTGAGGGTCTCCTGTCAGAAACGGGGCAATGAGACCGGCCCATTGGTTTTGGGGCCACCCCTCTCTCTCAGCAGTCCTTTCAAATGTGGTGAGAAATGCTTCCACATCATCACTGGGAGACAGCTTTTGCAGGAAGTGACTGGCCCTTATGGAGACATGGTTACCAGCAGCGACCACTGCTTGATCACGTCCAGGTGAAAGTTGCTGCATGGCCTCCCGCAGGGCAGTGATCTGCGTCTGTGTGGCTACCTGCTGTGCTGCAAGTTGTGCAGCCAGCAAATGGGTGCTTTCTTGTTGGGCAGCAACAGCCTGTGCCAGGGCTTGTTGCTGCTGAGCCATCGCCTCTTCATGGTGAGTCTGGGCCTGCACATTGACAAAGACCATCTGCTTAACCAGCTCCTCCATAGCTGTGGACTTCAGTGCAGCCTTAGCCCAGGACATGCAATCAGAACACTGTCCTTTTTAAAAATGTAATTTTTTTTTTTTCACAAAAATTCCTCTTGCTTGGCGTGTGAGGGGTAGCAAACTGCCCGCATTCGAAACACCAGTTGTGACGTTTGGGGGACCACAGAGCACGTGCACAATGTCTTTCACAAACAAAACAGCTTTATTCACCCTTTCAGGGCAGTCAAAAAGGCAACGTAATAAGTTCACGCTTGGGTTCAGCGAAATTAAAGCAAAGTCCTGATCTTCAGCACAAATAAACAGAAAAATAATGATGGCTCACCAACGCTTTAACCAGTCCCAAACCTGGGGAATCCTTTCCCCAGTATGTAGAAGCCTCTCCAGCAAGGCACAGCACGTCTCCTGCTTTTGGAACACAAACACACACAGCTTCCACTGATTACTTTCCTTTTTCCTAAACTCCCACAATCCTATCTGGGAATTGCTGGCTTTAAACCTCTTCCTGGACAAGAAGATTAACCCTGTGGTTGCACTTAAAGGGATCACAACCCAAATAGGTGTGAAACATATTGTCCATCCAGGACCCAGCCCTGCCGACCTCTACAATATACAAACAAACAAAAAGATCCCGCACTCACGTTTCACCATCTCATATTCTAAATACCCTGGTGCTCGACTGTGGTCTCTAATTCAACATCCTATAGGTAATAGTCAGCACTCATGGGATTTCCAAAACTCAAAAAATATTTATTGATCCATAAAATCAATGTTTCAGCTCCTCACAGGGGAGCTTTCATCAGGACACCGATACATACCTGTCTGTATCCTGATGAAAGCTCCCCTGTGAGTTGATTTTTATGGATCAATAAATATTTTTTGCATTTGGAAATCCCGTGAGTGCTGACTATTACCTATAATATATATATATATATATATATATATATATATATCTCAGCACTCCAGGTCTATAAAAAAAATCAATATAACCTTCAAAAGTCACATACAGGTCTATTCAGAGAGTGGTGAAACTCAGGAGAATGACTGGAGAAGTGAAAATTCTAGCTCAAAAAAGCCAAACCAGAAAAATTCGCCCATTTATCTCACTTTCTAAATCGGCTATTTGGTCTAGATTGTTCTCTTCTTCTGCCAGTACTCCTGATTTTCACCTTTCTCTGAATAACCCTGATAGTCAATGTTTCAGCTGCAGTCTGGAGCTTTCTTCGGGACTGGAGCTGAAACGTTGATTATGGGTGAAGCAATAGAGGTTATATTGATTTTTATAGTCCTGGAGCGCCGCCATATTTATTTATGATGGAGCCAAGTGGCAGGCACCGGTCTACATTGATTTGTAAAGTAAGAGTGCATGACTTATTGGTGGATTATATATATATTATTATTATTATTATTATTATTATTATTTAGATTTTTTTTTTTAAAATATCCGCCGATTCTGTTGAAACTGCCGGTCTACAAAAAGACAGCCAGTAAAACGCCCCAAAAAAAGGGGAAAAAAAGCTTATTTTTAGCCAGCATCAAACTTATTTGTGCCTTTAAACGTGGCTATTAGAAAAATCTGAGGTTTTAATAAAGATTTCGGTCTTATCCCCTCTATTTCCTGGCCTGAAAATCCATTTATCAGCAAATGTAATTATTTCGTAAATCGGCATACTGATAAACTCAAATCGCTGCCGCCGATATATATTTCCATGGAAAAGTATAGCCGCAAGAGCCGATGTCTGAGCCATGTTTTTAATGTGAATTGAAACCGAAAAAGCTGCTGGTTTCAGCTATCGGGTGAAATGAAATTGAGCCCTTAGTTGGCCGGACAGACTGACAGACATGGATAGAAATAAAGAGATGGAGATTTCTGCAAACAAGAATTATTTTGAACTAAAAAATCAGCAGATTAGAGCAGTTTGCTTCGTTGACAGACACGTTTCTGTTTAAGATGAAATCGCTCTCTGAATATAAGTGGACATCTCCAAAAATAGGACCATCAGTTTCATTATTTCTTCCATTGGAGACCTAGGGCTCTATCACCTCCGTCAAGCTAGCACTAGCGTCAGCTTAATGGAGGTCATATCGCTGCGCCCACATCGCCTTCGAATCGCCAACGGGTTAAAAACCCTTTTTAATTAGCGATTCGTAGCGCGAGTTTACTGTACTTTGCGCTCCCTATACCTAACTCCTTACTGTGGGGAGCGCACAATGAAAGCACAGAGTAACTAGCGTTGGGATCACTTGGTTACTAAGAGCTGGCGCTAATGAAAAAGTTACCACCAGCTCAGAGGTGCAGGTAATGGATTGCGCTGCTGCGGAATCCGTTACCTGCAGCTCAAAACCCCCCAAAAAATAACATACCTCTCTTCCGGCGGCGAGAATGGCGGCCCGATCTGCTGCTTCTGGCTGCCGGGAGCAGAAAGTCCCCTGTCTCCCTCCGTGATCACTCTGCCAACCAGCAAGATCTCGCAAGAGGCGAGATCCTGCAGGTCATGTGACTTGGCAGCACAATCCTCCATGGAGTCCTATGACGCCATGGAGAGGATGCTGGGGACGGTGCTGTAGCGCTGCCCCCAGCATCCGCGAGCTTATCGATCACTAAAGGATAGGCTGCCGGACTCTGTGCCTGCACCGCGATCTGCTGGGGAAACCGGGACGCAGAGGAGAAGCTAATTCTTTGCCCTTTGCGTCCCGGTTTTCGGGTATAGCTCAGGGCAGATGATCGTGCCCTTATTCTTTTATGAATTTTGTGAATTCTTGTTGCGGTTTAGTACCTAAAGTAATCTGGATTACCAAGGGATTGGCACAGGGTAAAGAACAGATGTTCGACTTACCTTCCATGGGACTGTTGGCATCCATTCGATTTGCGAAGACGATGTCGACGTATTCCAGCTGGAGACGTTCTAGAGAACCCTTGAGTCCTGGATCACAGAGAAACATTTCGGTGTAGAGGATGGTTGTTACATGTTAAGGTCAGCATCACCTGCTTAGAATTCCTCAACCCCCAGGTAAATTAATGATGTAACCTCTTTCGTAACACTACCAGTTCGTCAGACAAGACAGGAACATGGACATTATTGGTCAGAACCATCGACAGAGACCATGCCGTACAGATACAATGGAAGAATTACTCAACAGCAGTTGGACAAGCCACAAAGGAAAAGGAACTTTACAAGTTACGGGAGACAACATAAATTGTACAGTGGTCCTAGATTTTTAGACTATTTTCCACCAGATGGACTCTTCCTTTGCTCTTTGGATTATGTCAACTACTGGTTCTCTCAAGGAGATTGGCTTTGGTTTTGTATTTGGCGAATCAATTTATAACACATTAATTTACAAAAGGAGAGGGTAAAACCTGAAAAGGAAACATGGATTGGATCACCGCAAAAAACTCTTTGTACAAAGTCTGTAAAGAAGAAATCGATTTAGATATTGAGTGCAGAGACAAGGGGCCCGAATCCAAAGTTGGTTCAAGCTTAACCAGACCTGTTGTAAACTTACCAGAGCCATTATGGTCTACGGAGTTTGTTTAGTTTACAACAGCTCTGGGTAAGTTAGCACCAAATTTGGAATACTGCCCAAGATGTTCTAATTCATCAATGAAGACTATTCATGAAGGTGTCTTTGCGTTTTATCATCCAGTGGTGAGAAGTAAACTTCATAAACCATCAAGTACAGGATAGTCCTCAAATAAGACAAACATCTACTGGAAAGATCGGTCCATCTATTGGAATTTGGAGTGCACTACTGGAAGGGAGGAACAGCTAATGAAAGGGAGGAGACCATCACACTGACAAGAGCATGACTAGCTTCTAGTAGAAGGAAGAGCCCTAACTGAAGTAATCCTTATTACAATGGAGCGAGCCAGCGGAGATACTAAAGGGGTTATTCACTAAGCACCATTATGGCAAGCAACGGCAAAAGTCACAGTTGTTGAAAACCACAGTGAACTTCGGCTATTCAGAGACACAGAATCAACAATCACAGGTGATGTTGATGCGAACAACTCTGAAGAACGGTGCGATAGTAGTCACTTAGGACTGGACCTGTAATTACTTGTGGGACTGTGGGTTTTGGTGGGTCTGATATTTTATCTTGTTCCCAGCCCTCTCCAATGTTAAGGTCACCCTGCGCCCCTTGTAGGTGCAAGTTGTTCATGTTGTCTGTGCCCTATCCCTCAATGTCTGTTGTATCATTCCCTGATGTATTCATTGTAGAGTGTTGTGTTGTGTATATGCTGTACTAAATCCTTGATTTATACTATATTGGTCTCTGATTGTCCTAATTGTTTCTCCGTGATGCCATCAAACCCCCAAGAGCTTGGGTTAAACCAGATCTCTGCCACCTGCCCTAGGAACTGCTGAAAGCCAGTTCTATCATCTCTGCCAAGCCGGGGAGTGGTTTGTTCCTTCATTTGTCGGTTACACTCCCCTGTGTGTGGAGAGGAGGTGGCTATTCAGTATGGTAATGTCGGGGCGTGTTTTACCTTTGTTGGACTGTTTGTCTCCTGTGTGTGTTGTCCCATTGAAAACCCAAATAAAAGCAGTTTAATTTTTGTCTTCACCCAACAACGAGCTCTGGCTATTGACTGGGTGGGAATGGGCCAGAATCAGTAGTTCTTCAGGCTTGTGATAGTACATTAACTTGGATGTAGACTGGGAATGAGAAGAGCCTCTACCAGAATGAGGTTTTCCCAGGAAATCGAAAAAAATCTCTACGTTGTATGACAGAAATGTACATCTACCCAAGAAAGATTAAAGAATCGAGGCCACAAGCGAGAAGAGTTTAAACTATGGTGGGACATACCTTCAATAATATGTTTCCGCGATAGTCCTCTCTCAGTTTCTGCCCTTTAGGAGATGATACAAAGAAACAAAAACAATTCACCACAATATATTATCTTCTGAATTATTTTCAGATCACCATTAGCTGAGGAAATCTCATACATTAGAGAGTCAATGTGTGCTAAGATCTACAGACATGAAAGGCCATCAAGGTCCACATGGAGCCGAAACGTTGATCTTATTTTTAACTCCATTAATTAAAGTTATAGCTTATGTTTTGAAGCCCTCATCTTCTCTACATTTGACACATTTTTAAACCAGACCCTTAGGTCAGTGCGTGTTACAGTTACAGTCACTTATATAGCGCCAACAGATTCTGCAGCGCTTTACAGTGAGACAATACAGAGATACATAAGGAGCACACAACCCTGCTCGTAGAATAATTGTCCTGCTGATACATCACTTTAGAGATTTGCTCTGCCAGACATACCGTCCCCAACCCTTGTCCTCAGGGCCCACTAACAGGCCATGTTTTAAGGATTACCTTGGGGTAAATGCAGACAGAATCCTGTAATCACTGAGAAGCAAATCATATCACTTGTGCTGTGTTGCAGATATCCGGCAAACCAGGCCTGTTAGGGGACCCTGAGGACCTGGGTTGGGGACCACTGCTCAAAGGGACAAAGGTAAGTGAAACAAAAGGGAGCAGGTGGAGTGTGGAGCTGGTGGCCAGAAAGAATATAGCAGAGTTTGCATGGGAAGGACCAGAAGCTTTGGCTTGAAAAGGCTCATCAGTAAGAGAAATGAAAGCAGCTGGAAGGGAGAGCTATGAGTTTATGCCCGGGACCGGGTGGGAGGGTGGATGTTTATGCCCGGGACCGGGTGGGAGGGTGGATGTTTCCGCAGAATGGAAATGAAGGAGCTAGAACGGGTGATGGTAGTGGACGTCATTACATATTTGTGGCACAGATTACCGGCTTGATGCATGGGGAGCCCTCAGGTTGCTAGCAATGAGTATCACTTACTGTCCACCCCAATAGATCTTCGTTGTTACAACGTAACTGGAACGTCTGCACGGAAAAAGAAATCAAATCATGGTAATCAAACGGCATCGGAATGATGTTGTGCAACGATATCAGCCAGTAAGTAAAGCGAACTCTCACCTCCACTCTTTCTTTTTAAGGATATTTCCCAGAGTCCTCTCTGCCCTGTAAGGAAACGGAGCAAAAATTGTCTCCCAGCACGATAGATTTTACACCACATCCCCGATGGTCCTTAAAGTCAAAGTGAGTGCGCGGAGGTAAGTGGTTGCCCAATGTGACCAACATACCGTTGAGATCCCAGGTAGTTTTTTATTTGATGAGTATGGTGTAATTGTTTTGTCCCAGTTTTATCTTGATTTTTATGCCTCGTAGTCTTTACCAAACTAATTTTCCCCCTTTCTCCTTCTTCATATCTACAGGGTCAATGTATAAAAGCATTGCAATTGCGACAGGATTAGCAACACTGCTTATGTATAGAGGAAAAAAAAAAGAGAGGTAAACAATCATAGCTGTGATTTATTAAAGCATTAAAAAAAAATTAAAAAAATGCAATTTGAGACTTACAGGGTGCAAGATTTAAAGGGACATCCTTGGAGTGTTTGATTGTACCCCAAATACATTCTAGCTCTTACAAAATGCATCTCTTTGCATCCTAAAAATGCACCTTCTGCTGATTTCCTCATTACTTCTTTTTCTGCAAAAACTATCTGTCTCCCTCCCCTCCCCTCTGCTCCTCAACACTGAACAAAGTGGTAGAAATTATGCCGCTGAAAAAGGCATAAAACTCAGAAATGGTCCCAATTGCTAAAATGCTTATTATACCAGATTGGATTTATTAAGTCTTACTTTAAAAAGTA
This sequence comes from Leptobrachium leishanense, assembly GCA_009667805.1. Taxonomy (NCBI): domain Eukaryota; kingdom Metazoa; phylum Chordata; class Amphibia; order Anura; family Megophryidae; genus Leptobrachium; species Leptobrachium leishanense. The sequence continues at coordinate 23,935,405 of CM019065.1, read as the reverse complement.
AAAAAAAACCACCGAAGTGTCTCTTCAAGACCTGTCTTAGGTAAAAATGGTAAAATACGTCATTTCGGCATCATTATGCCTTATATCGCATGCAGGCACGTTATTAACCCCTTCACTACCAAATGATTTTCCAAATAAACATGGTCAGAAACCAGTGTTTTTTTTTTGTTTTTTTTTTATATTTTTTAATTAATTATAAAATAAGAAATATTTGAGCTTATACCCATTGTATTTCTTACTGTAAATAACTTACTTTTGGCCAGTAGATGGCGCCATCTACTGCCATATTGAGTTAGAGGTCTTAACAGCAGATCTATTTTCTGCTATTTCTCCCTGCATCGGCTGCTAAAAGCTTCTGGAAGCCGGATATTTCAGAGCTTTGAGCAGCTGATTTTACAGTTTTAGCTCTTTGGGCATTATGCCCACAGGGCTAAAACTTTGGGGGCACCTTCTGCAGTCCACTAGCAAACGAAATTCGTTTTCCGCAAACGAATTTCATTTGCTTTTGGGCTGCAGATCAGCATACCGAGATATCTCGATATCGGGGCACCAGATGGTACCTTTTGAAGGCCGAGATATCTCAATATCGGTAGTGAAGGGGTTAAGAAGGTGGATAAACTACCGCTATCACTGCCGATTGGTCACATTTGGAGTGAAAACATTTTTTTTTCTCTCCATCCAGCCCAAGATAAGTGACTTTCGTGCCGTTACTTAATTTTCTGTAGATGGTTGTGGTTCTTTTGAGGGGTTCAGGTTAAAACATCTCAGTTCATAATATGACAACATGTAATTCATTAATTAAATTGCATTAATCATGCTACACGCTGCTAAATAAATAGAGGGTAAACCTCGGCTTTCTGAACAGATACCTGTTGAAGGAGAGGGATGTAGGATTGCAAGGCCGGACCATAAAAGCGGTGAAGTTCATCCATACATAGAGCAATTTGACATCTACTCAGCGATAGCTAGGCTTACCTGCCATGTGACATCAGAACTGGCCTATAGGAGACAAGCAATGGCGGCACCCAGCACTGAGAAGCTGTTCTCAAATCGAGCAGGAATACATTGGGGAACAGTGTTCCCCCACTAATTCTGCAGGGAGAACGCAGTTCCCTTTTTGGACCACACACTGAAAAGCTTTATTTTCTTATGTTGCAATTATATATGTCAGGGATCCAAATTTCATTCCTATAGATCAGTGGTTCCCAGCCGCGGTCCTCAAGTACCCCTAACAGGTCAGGTTTTCCAGATATCTGAAGCACAGCACAGGTGATAGGATTTGCTGCTCAGTGATTGCAGGATTCAGTCTGCATTTCCCCAAGGTGATCTGCAAAATCTGGCCTGTTAGGGGTATTCGAGGACCACAGTTGGGAACCACTGCTATAGATACTAGCCAGGTTGAAATTTTACTTTTCACATCTGATTCCAGGTGGTCAAGGAGAAATTGCAAATGGCCAAATTTCTTCTAGTCCTTTTACGTTATCACTCTCCCTTGGCAAGAAGGCGAGTGGAAATTTTGAGCCCTGATGTATGTATTATATATCATGTGATGTCTATGACAATTACCATGACGATTCCCTAAAACCCAGCCTGGTTATAGTTTTATGAATAAATGCAAGTTTCACTGGGGACTAACGAGGAGATGAAAATGATTCTGGAAGTGCAGGGACGGCAGGAATCTTGGTGCGGTCCCGCACTTTTTTATGTTGGACTTAAGGCTGGGGTCAGACGAACGCAGTGCGAACGCGCGTGCAGCCGCCCTTTATCACAGCCGTAGTAGCAGCAAATGAAAGCCAATGACGGGCAATATACGAAGTATGGCCGCACGAAAGTTCGGCCGCGCAACGCAAGCGGCAAACAAATGCATTTTTTTGAGAACGTCAAACCGCTAGTACTGACGTACAGAGTGCGCTGCGTCCACTAGAGGCGTGTGTGTGTGATTAGGAGATGTCAGACGCCGCTAATGTCCAGCCAACATAACGTCCAGACGCAAAAAGTGTTTTATTGATGATCCGTACAAAATCACGGACGGAAATGCGCATCGTATGACCGCTATCGCGTATTCCGTGAAAAAATACGTCCATTCGTTCGAACGCACTTTTTCACGGACAACCCGAAAAATGCGTTAGTCTGACCCTAGCCTTAACCCTCGATGACGGGTGTGCTTTAATTTGGCCACTGACAACTGACTGGCTGTTTTGGTTTTTTTCCCACATATATACTCAAAGGTATTTCCTCGAATATATTTACAATAATTACATTTTTGAATTTGATTTAAATAAAAATAATAATAAAAAAATTCAAAAAAAAAAAATACTGGGACGGTTCCTTTTAAAATTGACTTATCACCTGGAAATCCCAATTGCGACAGATTACAGGACCTTCCAGGTTTTTTTTTCAGACATGGGAATTGTCTCTTTTGCTCCACTGACGCCTTCAAACTAGGTTTCCCCTGGGGTTTTTTGTGACGGTCAATACCATGTCTATGTATCTGGGAACATTGCTGTGTGATGGGGAAAACCAGCGGAGCTTGGTTTGTGGAGCAAATAGAAACATTCCATACTGTATGTGTCATCAGGGCCACCATCAGAATTCTCGGGGTCCCTTACTAAACCATTGGTCGGGACCCCCCCCCTTCCATCAGCTGCCCATTTCAGTAAACGGATTAAAAATTTGATAATTTTGGCTCCTCTTCTCCTCCAGCAAGGGGATAAAAAGTGTTCCCTGGTAGGAGTGTCTGGTTTGCGCCTCTACCTGCTGCAGACCATACTAATCGCTCCTTCAGTGATGAGTCAGAGTGCTCTTACCGGCCACAGATGCCACGGCCCACCGGGAAATTTGTTGGTGTCTTGGTGAGCCAGTCCTGGGTGGTATGGAGGGGCTCTTACATTTGTATATAAACTGCACAGGGCTTGCACAGGGCCCCTGAAACCTCTGGGCCCCTGAACATCTCATTGGCTGTCACCCCCTGATGGCTGCCCTGTATGCCATTATATTACAATTATCGCACGCGGCTGGATGGATTAGAATGATTCTCACGCTGCTTCCAGGCTCTAAGTTAACATAAGGCTGTGTTTTCAAGGTCTATACAGGAATAATACAGTTTTTACATCCCTCCCCATTATCATGATGTCTATCTCACTATTTCTATCAGTTTCGTTGATTATCCACCTCTTTATCATCCTAGATCAGGGCTGTCGAATTCCCGGATGTTTCTGAACTACAACTCCCATGATCCCCTGGCTATCTATTACATTGGACGAATTCTGGGAATTGTAGGCCTCGTCATCTGGGGGGGGGCCTTGAGTCTGACAGCCCTGTCCTAGAGAGTCACCCTTCCCATGAGATGTAATGATTCGCGATCTTCCACCTGACCCTCCCTTTTTTTCCTTTCTACCCCCTCTGGTCCTACCTTCCGGCGGCATACACCTCTGCGGTGTCGAACAGATTCACCCCGTGCTCGTAGGCCACATTCATGAGATTCTCGGCCACCTGTCGAGAGAGGGACAAGAGGTTTGGTGTTTCCAATTAATGCATTTTAGCCGTCTCTGTATTACTGTGCAGCCATATAAATAATAATAATACTATGGCAGTCCTTATTAACCCCTAAAATTATCTCCATTCCTGGCCTCCCAAAAAGGAAGTTCAATCCTTACCTCATCTGTAATCTGGGACCCAAATGTTACCCATGTACCTGCACAGGGAGACAAAAGTCAATGTGGTAAGGGGGAGAATGGAAGCATAAGGACACATAGTACTTAAAAAGAAGAATGGCCTAAGTCAGGGCCCTTCAACCTTGGCCTCTTAGATGTTTTGAACCTACATATACCATGATTCCCGGTCAGCTCAAAGAGTGTCCATGCATTACGGAAAATGTAGTTTTGAAAACATCTGGGGGGGTGGACGTTGCCGACCTGTAGCCTAAGCATTCTGTGTCTATTTTGGGCAAGTCAATATGTAGGTAGCACCTCTCTTTATGAACATTGTGGACCGGACCCCTGTCGCCCGAGTGTTACACCTGTTATCATTACGTGTATCAGGTGTCTGATTCACCAGAAAAAACATGATCATTTTGGTCTAAAATGTGCAATTCCTTATTTACTGCACGGCCTTGATGATTTAATGATGAAGGGAAGATGCTGAGCTGCCATGAAGGACACTGACGGAGCTCTAATGCAGATATCTGTCCATTCAAAGAGTGGAAGGAGGCTGTTTCTAGCTCTTCATACTACTCGGTCTCCTGTTTGTCTCCCTGTCATTAGTGATGACGTGGTTAGGCGTCCCCAGGGGGTGTGGCTGAATGCGTGCAATTCCTTATTTACTGCACGGCCTTGTAGATTAATGATGAAGGAAAGATGCTGAGCTGCCATGTAGGACACTGACGGAGCTCTAATGCAGCTTCTGCCACCATTCATCTTCACAGTCTGTTACAGAGATATCTCTCTATTCAGAGAGTGAGTGGAAGGTGGCTGTTTCTCGCTCTTCAGACTTCTCAGGACTTCTGTTTGTCTCCCTGTCATTAGTGATGACGTAGTTAGGCATCCCCAGGGGGTGTGGCTGAATGCGTGCAATTCCTTATTTACTGCACGGCCTTGTTGATTTAAAAGGGACCCTCTATTCATCCTGACCAATTTACATTTATAAAGTGGTCAGGATTTCAGCAGTTTGCCCCTGGTTGGGTGGTCTCTGGCCACTTTCCACCCTTATAGAAGATAAAAATTCACTTGTGAAGTCTACACTGGACCCATGGGCTCCGATATCACTAATCTGAAATGTTCCGTTACATGTAAATAATGCAATAAACACTACCTTATCCATTCTATGGGTGCATAAGATAAGAATCCATAAAGTCTTAATGCTCCGACTTTCCATGAAGTGTAAACAATACAGACCCACAGAAGAAATCAGCCCCGATTCTAAGTGAGGTCGTAATATGATCATTATCCAATCCGCTAGGCAAGTGGTGGATCCAAGCTATAAGTACGGAATGTCATCAGTCAATCTAATCTCTATCCACCTGTTTCTCATAGATCTTTCTAGATCTCGATCTTTAACTTTTTAGTATCTGCCCCTGGCCCAGATGGTCCGGGATGTTTTTTAGAGTAATAAAACGTGAAACGTGACAGCACACCACCCTCGAGACACAGAAAACAGGACCACAAACCCCGGAGAGGTCCACTCCCACAACACATAGTCCATGAACAAAAGAGAACCGGGCACTCTTCCAACAATGGCAGATTTATTGGAAAAGGCATTGGCAACATTTTGGCCCTACATGAGACTTTCTTTGGTCCTGTCATGGTCCTACCACCATGACCGCTTACAAAACCTCGAATGGTCATGTGCATTGCGTATCCCTTTGTAATTTATTATAATGTAAAAAGCTATGGAGACACTGAATTCGCAGCGTTTAATTTTGATTACTCAATAGATACTCGAGTATAATGCTAGATTTTGGTGATAAAAATTTACCTTAAAATTGGAGGGGTCGCGTTATATTCGAGACATCTGCATTGTGTGGAGAAATAAAAAAAATAAAAAAACTTGACTTGCTCAGGGATCCCAAGTCTCCCTGACTATTGGCGGACGACGCGGTGGATGAGCTTGCCTGCTGGAGCCGGAGGTCATAAAACGACACCTCCGCGCGTGCTGGCTATTGGTTCACTGAGTTGGTCACCTCGCTCCGCCGGCCATCTTATGGCAAGTAAGAAGACGGGTGGCCGCCCGGTGGCTTCATACTCAGTAACAACTACAATCATTCTAGAGCAGAGCACCCTGGCCTGAGGGGGAGCCTGACTGTGTTACGAAAACCTGGAAGGATTTTAATGGTTTTTCAGTACAGTATACTTTTATAATTTTGTTCCTCGCGTTATATTCGAGTCTTGAGTATTCTCTCATTTCCATAATAAATCTCTATCCATCGCGTTATATTCGGGTAGCGCTATACTCGTGTATCTACGGTAGTTATACTATACTTCAGGTTCGCTAAATTGTTGTTGTGTTTTTGTCGCCTGTTGTTTTTGTTTCTTTTTGTGTAAGTGGACAGTTGGAGCGTTTGTGCGTGTCTCTCTTTTTTGCTGATTTCTCTCTCCTTTCTGGTTCACTTCGTTGTCCAAACCTTCAAATTTAAAAGCGCACCATGCATGTTAATTCAGACAGGTACCACGTAAAACTGAGCTTGTGACATCATTTACAGACGATAACGCAGTGAAAAATCAAACGCAAACTTACCCAGTCCCAGGCATGAAACCCGCAGACCCGACTTCCCCAAATTCCTATTTAAAAAGAAAGACCAGGTAAATATATAACCAGCGTCATCGGTCACAGATAAATAGTGCGGAATGGCTGCGTTAAGACTAATAATATTAAAAATTGTATTAATAAATAATTAAATAGATTAATAAATAATTAATTTCAATAAATATTGAAGCATTTAAATAAATAATTTAGCAGCCACCGATAAAAAGGCCAGAACGACTGCATTTAGACTAATAATATTAAAGATTATATTAATAAATAATTAATTTGTTTCATAAATAAATAATTTCAATAAATATTGAAGCATTTAAATAAATAATTTAGCGGACACCGATAAAAAGGGCTGAACGACTGCATTAAGACTAATGATATTAAAAATCAAATTAATAAATAATTAATTTCAATATATATTGAAGCAGTTAAATAAATAATTTAGCGCACACCGATAAATAGGGCGGAATGACTGCATTAAGAATAATAATATTAAACATCAGATTAATAAATAATTAAATAGATTAATAAATAATTAATTTCAATAAATAGTATAGCATTTAAATAAATAACATAGCGACTACAGATAAATAGAAACATAGAAACATAGAAAAATGTCGGCAGATAAGAACCTTTCGGCCCATCTAGTCTGCCCAATTACATGAATACTTTAACTGCATTTATCTTTTGTTTAGGATAGCCTTATGCCTATCCCATGCTTGCTTAAATTCAATAAAATAGGGCGGAACGACTGCATTAAGATTAATTGTATTAAAAATTATATTAATAAATAATTAAATAGATTGATAAATAATTAATTTCAATAAATATTGAAGCATTTAAATAAATAATTTAGTGGACACCGATAAACAGGGCGGAGCGACTGCATTAATGTTAATAATATAAAAAATTATATTAATAATTAATTAATCAGATTCATAAATAATTAATTTCAATAAATATCGAAGCATTTCAATAAATAACATAGCGACCACCGATAAATAGGGCGGAACGACTTCAATAAGATTAATAATATAAAAAACTATATTAATAATTAATTAATTAGATTAATAAAATAATAAAATTTCAATAAATATTGAAGCTTTAATAAATAAATAACATAGCGACCATCGATAAATAGGGCGGAATGACTGCATTAAGATTAATAATATTATTAAATAGATTATTAAATAATTTATTTCAATAAATATTGACGTATTTAAATAAATAATGTAGCGACCACCAATAAATAGTGCGGAATGACTGCATTAAGATTAACAATATTAAAAATGATTTATGAAATAATTAGAATAAATAAATAATTAAATAGATTAATAAATAATTAAATTTCAATAAATATCGAAGCATTTCAATAAATAACATAGTGACCATCGATAAATAGGGCGGAATGACTGCATTAAGATTAATAATATTATTAAATAAATAGATTATTAAATAATTAATTTCAATAAATATTGACGCATCTAAATAAATAACATAGCGGCCACCGATAAATAGGGGAGGATGACTGCCTTAGCACAATAGACAAGGTCCTCGGGATCCTTCCTATGCATTGTGCTCCAGGCTATAATGAATGAATATTTTCCATGCAAACAATTTTACCGGCTCAGACCCGACGTGTCTCGCTCAGCCCGTTATAGCCATTTAGGAAGCTGTCAATCACGCAAAAGTTTTTTCTTCCCGCTGTTCTAAAATAATTCTCTTTATTTTTTTTGCATATATATAATTTTGTACATTTAGAGCCAGTAACAGGCAGGGTTTTTGGGTCACGCGTGACATAATCCAACGTCTCCCCATTAGGACTAATAATATTAAATATTATATTAATGAATAATTAAATGCCGTTAATGTATAGCAAAGTTTCAGTAAATATTGACATGGCATTGATCCGACAGCGCGGGACCACGTTTAGCCTCGCTCAGACGAATGAAACGCGAGAATTTCGTTAAAGGGATGCGGAATTGTATTTTTATCTATTGCTATACTGGTTTTTAACCCCTGCAGGCCCTGTTTTGATTTAAAAAGGGTAGAAATGCACGACTGAGATATAAGGCAAACTCAGAATCTGTCATATAGGGTGTCTGTCTTCTACAACTGGAAATGTATACATATTCAAGTGTGACTGAGCTGTAATGGGCCCTATTACAATCTTCGCGTTAAAACGCTCGCGCAACGCGTGAATTTGTGCGCCCAGCATTAAACGTTAACGCCCGTAAATCAATGCTGGAATTACAATCCTCGCGTATTTCTTCATCCTTCGAGCAATAACGCGCGTAAAACGGACGCAAACATACGCGCAGCAACAACGTTACGCGAAGAAATCGTTGTGCGGACTGTTTTTTTCACGCGATTCAGCCAATCAGAATTAAGAACCGCAATTGTCTCACGTTAAGTTTTTGCGCCTGCCACAGTCAATCTGAGCATATATGCTGCAGCAATAATAAATGCACACACAACTTCTCCATTTTATTGTTTGGGTATGTGTAGAATGTGTAACTGTACTTTGCTGCGTATTTTTTTTTTGGGCTGGTGTATTTGGTTTTGGCCAGGTTGATAGAACTTGCTATTAACACCAGCTTTTAGGAGTTGCTAAAATTATGCGCGCAAAGGCTGTGCGTTACAAACTGCGCATAGATTGTAATACCATCCGCATACCAGCGCACAAACGCATTTACGCTCACAATGTTAAGTATAGGACGCGCGATGTACAGTAAACTCGAGCAGCGTTCGCGCAGGTTCACCGGCGGTAGACATATACGCGCGTTTGTTGCGCTGACATTGTAATACGACGTTCAGCGCAAAGGGTTTTGCTCCTCGCGTTAATGCATTTTTGCACGCGCGCAAACGTATGCGCGAAGAATGTAATAGAGCCCCATATATATAGAAAGCTGTAATAAATATGACATTATAGAGGTGTAAATACTATTATAGAATCTAAACCCATATATTTGGGAGGAAGAGAATTATTCACTAACTCTGTATCGCCACTAGGGTTGGTGTCACCCGGGGCCGGGGCAGTACCTTATGACGTCAACCCTCCATCCTTGCACCTCCTCCCATACAAGCAATAGATCACCCGGAAATGTGCAGTGTATAGGAGTGTATCACAGAGCTCCCCTATTTATTTATTTTTCCCCAGCATTTCTTCTCCATTTTATTTATCTGGTACCTGCACATTTCATTTCACACTAACATTTAAATACGTAAAGGGAATCCACAAGGTAGAGGAAGGGAGTATATTTAAAAGGAAACAAAGTAGCAAAACAAGAGGACATAGTCTTAGATTAGAGGGGCAAAGGTTTAAAAGTAACATCAGGAAGCATTATTTTACTGAGAGGGTGGTGGATACATGGAACAGTCTTCCAGTAGAAGTGGTAGAGGCCAAAACAGTAATTGAATTTAAGCAGGCATGGGATAGGCATAAGGCTATCCTAAACAAAAGATAAATCCAGGTTAAGTATCCATGTAATTGGGCCGACTAGATGGGCCGAAAGGTTCTTATCTGCCGACATTTTTCTATGTTTTTATCCCTCATTGTGATATTTTTTTTATCCGTAACTTAATTGATCTATTTTTTCCTTCTCTTCAGTACTGTAGCTGACAGGTGGAACGTTGAGGGCTGAGAACCGCAGAATAAGAAATAACACCTTAGCTGACCGGCCCCATGTTTGCACTGGCCAGTGATGGGCCATTGAGTGAATGAATACGGCTGTGAGACTCTCGGCCATGCTCCTCTAAGATTTTACACACAGTCTTGTATGATCTCACGGAACTACGACTGAGATTCTCACGGTCGCGCTCATTCACAGAGGCTATTGGCTGATCGCAGGTCCGCGCCCAGCGCGAAAATGGGGCCGGTCGACTAAGGTGTTCGTTTTGCAGTAGAGCAGCTGACCTCAGCTCAAAGATACCACAGCCTACTGGGGTGTCACCCCTTAGCAAGGTGACACCCGGTGCGGTCCGCTCCCCCGCGCACCCCTGCTAGTGACGCCTCTGCACTAACGATAAATGTCGTTAAAGTGAGCCGGTAATCACCTGGCCCCGAAATTACTTTTGGCAGCTGTAGGACTGCGGGCTGTGGTGAGTCTGACACATCATATTGTCCTCTCTTTTGTCAAAGTTACCTTGTGCCCTTTGTAGGTGCGGCGTATCTGGGTTGATATATTAGTGTTGTTATTGTTGATATCGTTATGTGTGTGACACTAGAACCCTTTCCAGCCCCTCCCCCTCTGTAATAAAATATGTTGTTTTACAGCTGTTGCAGATTTGAGTGTTCTTTGTTTGTCTAGATGAACATTGCCTCTCCTTCTATCAGACTGTTGTTTATTTGTGCTGTCTGTTATGTCTTATCCAGACAGTGTGGTGCCCACCTTGCGATTGTAATGTGTCTGCATCCGTTTTCTTATTTGGGTATGGGCTATGGTGGGACGCAAGACCTTTGAGTTCGAAAAGGCTGTATGGCACACACAATAATGATATTAACAATAACAACAATAATGTAAAAAGACAGACACCCTGTATCGACAAGGGGCACAGGGTGACTTGGACATAGGTCAGGTTTGGAGACAATATGAGCAGTCGAACCTGCAGTCCTCCTAAAAGTAACTTCAGGCCCCAATGCTCGGAGTCCTACTTGACTACTGTCAGAAGGGGTACAAGAGTATTAATTCTATAATGGAATCATATGTATTATTATTATTATCGTCATCATTTATATAGCGCCAACAGTTTCCACAGCGCTTTACAATAACCAAAGGGAACGAGATAAATGGACATAGGATGGAAACAAGAGGTGTAGAGGGCCCTGCTCATAGGAGCTTACAGTCTAGAGGGATTGGGGTTGAGGAAGACAAGAGGAGTTGCACTAGATAGCAGGATCATTAGTGCCAGTGGTTTGGGAATGGTGGGGCCATAGAAGAAGCTGCAATCCTGTGTGAGTAGGTGAGCAGAGGGATGAGTTGCGTCAGTGATGTGATACGCTAATCTAAAGAGATAGGTTTTGAGGGATTTCTTAAAGGCCTGAAGGTCAGGGGAGAGTTTGATAGGGCGAGGCAAATCATTCCACAGGACTGGTGCCGCCCTTGAGAAGTCTTGGAGGCGAGAGTTGGCTGTGCGTGTGTAGACCGATGACAGGTGGAGATCACCTGCTGAACGGAGTTGTCTAGACGGGACGTGCTTGTGGAGTAATGAAGACATGTAGGGAGGGGTTGTAAGGATCATCGCCGCCGGCGTAATAAAAAGCCTAAACCCAGTGCTGGCTCATAGTAGTGAGACTTTCAATAGCAGTACCACTACTCACCTCTGCCGGTGAAATGCTCAGGTGTTGCCTAGATCACCTACTACTCCTGCATAAAACCAGGCCACACCTGAGACTCAAAACTTCCACATTGCCTTGGAAATATCCAAGCTGTTAGGAGCTACCTGCGATTCCTCCAAGAAACCTGTGACCCATACTCTGCTGGATCCTACCCTCTCAAGACTACCCCTGTTACAGTTCCACCTGGACTTATTATTTACAAACCTCCTGGACCTTCTGTTTACTACAGACCTCTGGACTTGTGATCCAGGTAAGGAAAACTTGGGAGATCCAGGAAGATGACAAGGACTTGCCCACATCTCTAGTACTGATATATTCATATTATATAACCTTAAGTATACTGTTTCTGTTTTCCCATTTGTTATCTGCAGTTCCCTCTAGCCCTGTAACCTGTATATATTCTGCTCTAGTTCCCTCTAGCCCTGTAACCTGTATATATTCTGCTCTAGTTCCCTCTAGCCCTGTAACCTGTATATATTCTGCTCTAGTTCCCTCTAGCCCTGTAACCTGTATTCTGCTCTAGCCCTGTAACCTGTATTCTGCTCTAGCCCTATAACCTGTATTCTGCTCTAGTTCTCTCAAGCCCTGTAACCTGTATATATTCTGCTCTAGTTCCCTCTAGCCCTGTAACCTGTATTCTGCTCTAGCCCTATAACCTGTATTCTGCTCTAGTTCTCTCAAGCCCTGTAACCTGTATATATTCTGCTCTAGTTCCCTCTAGCCCTGTAACCTGTGCATCTTCTGCTCTAGTTCCCTCTAGCCCTGTAACCTGTGTATATTCTGCTCTAGTTCCCTCTAGCTCTGTAACCTGTATATATTCTGCTCTAGTTCCCTCTAGCCCTGTAACCTGTATTCTGCTCTAGCCCTATAACCTGTATTCTGCTCTAGTTCTCTCTAGCCCTGTAACCTGTGTATATTCTGCTCTAGTTCTCTCTAGCCCTGTAACCTGTGTATATTCTGCTCTAGTTCTCTCTAGCCCTGTAACCTGTGTATATACATATATACACTTTCTTCTCCCACTTCTCTCGTTTACCCCTCCTAGATTCTGTTGTTGCCTCTGGCCTATCCCTTTTGTGCCTTTTCACAATAAATCCTTATATATAAATATATCTGGTTTACTAGTATTCATTGCATATTGGCTCGTACCTACCACCCCGGAACCAGCACCTTACAGGGGTTGAGTTATTGAACGATTTGAACGTGAGCATCAGTATTTTAAACTGTATCCTGGAGCGTACAGGAAGCCAGTAGAGGGACCGGCAGAGGGGGTACACGAGGTGCGTCTGGTGAGCAACAGCATTAATGGCCTGCTCTACGGTGGGGCCCACTCAGATCTCACAAGGTTTTAGCTTGATTGTGCCATTACAGGGATGAATGCTCCATATGCAAATCAGTCTGCTATCACCCAGAAAGGGTGGCCAGCACTGATTGCCAAGGACGTCCTTGAAAACGAGAGAAATCTTAATGTATCCTTCCTGGTAAAATACTTTATAAATAAATAAATCCCTACAGGAGAGGTGCAGCAACCCCCGATGATCGTTTCAGCCTTATTGGGCCTCGTCAGGAGGGTATAGCTGACACCCCTCTAGGCACATCAAGCAACGTCAACGTCTGGATGACCCTTTACACTTACAGTGAGAAAAGGGTGGGATGTTTTGAGGGTCCTGAGAACGAGCAACAGCACTAATGGCCTGCTCTAACGGTGGGCATCCACCGTAGAGCAGGCCATTAGTGCTGTTGCTCGTTCTCAGGAGGCTCACTAACTTCCCTCCTTTTCTCACTGTGAGTTGCAGTGGTCAAGTCGTGAAATGACAAGAGCATGAACCAGCACCTTTGCGGTATTTTGCATCAAAAAGAGGAGGACACGGACAATGTTTTTGAGTTGAAAGTAACAGGATTTGGTCACAGTCTGGATGTGGGAAGAGAATGTTAGGTCAGAGTCAAAAGTGACACCAAGGGAGCGCGCTTGGGGTGTTGGGCTAATGGGCGTTCCATTTACTTGTAGAGAGATAGGTGGTATTGGGTTAGGTAGACTTCATATAGTGTATAAATGATAACCAGACATAACCAGAGACACCAGAAAACAAGATCTAAAATTCAGAATAGCCACGTAGCAAAAATACAAAAATATCAGACGCAAAATCTGTAACTTGTGTAGTAACTGGACACAATAAAATATTAAAAACACGTAACACATTCATACACTAGAATTATAATGTGAGAGGAATCGTGTCGCTTGCACAGTACAGGTGTCAAGTCGAGCAGGAGCACATGGGAACACAGTTCCCTTTTGGCCCACAAGCTAAAAAGCTTCTATTAAGTTCCAATCATGTGTTTCCTTATTAAGTCACCAGAAATATATGATATTTATTACAATTATCATAAGAATTCCTTAAACCCCAGCCTAACTTTATGTTTAATCACTAAATAAAATGTGCATGTGGAGTGGTGGGTTAAAGGGCGCTACCACCATATAATGAAACGTCCTTATTGTGTTTATTTGATGTTGCTGATATCTTACATGTGCTTGGTTTTCTCTTGTATGTTTAGTTAAGAAAATATTTTCCTCTATATATGTCACTGGGTGCATCCAGTGTGTGATATTTTCCTCTATATGTGTCACTGGTGCATCCATTGTGTGATATTTTCCTCTATATGTGTCACTGGGTGCATCCAGTGTGTGATATTTTTTCCTCTATATGTGTCACTGGTGCATCCATTGTGTGAATTTTCCTCTATATGTGTCACTGGGTGCATCCAGTGTGTGATATTTTCCTCTATATGTGTCACTGGGCGCATCCATTGTGTGATATTTTCCTCTATGTGTCACTGGGTGCAGTGGCGTCACTAGGGTTGGTGTCACCCGGTGCGGTAACCTATGGTGTCACCCGTCACCACCCGAGTTTTACGGATTTTTTTTTAACTACTCTTACTCCTAAATCAGTACTCCCATATAACACTGAATGCTCATACACACAGCGCACATTACTGTGAGGTTTATTGCTGTGGAGCTCTCTCATATGCTCACACAATTTCTTGCCAACTGCCAGTAAGTACGATGCGTGTTCGAAGGCAGTGAAAGCACACATGGATATATATTGCCCCCAGCAGCTCACCCATGGATATATATTGCCCCCAGCTCACATATGGATATATTGCCCCAGTTCACAATTATATATTGCCCCCAGCAGGTCACCCATGGATATATTGCGCCTCAGCTCACATATGGATATATTGCGCCTCAGCTCACACATGGATATATTGCCCCAGACCAGCTCACACATGAATATAATGCCCCAGACCAGCTCACATATGGATATATTGCCCCAGACCAGCTCACACATGGATATATTGGCCCAGACCAGCTCACACATGGATATATTGCCCCAGACCATCTCACACATGGATATATTGCCCCAGACCAGCTCACACATGGATATATTGCCCCAGACCAGCTCACACATGGATATAATGCCCCAGACCAGCTCACACATGGATATATTGCCCCAGACCAGCTCACACATGGATATATTGGCCCAGACCAGCTCACACATGGATATATTGCCCCAGACCAGCTCACACATGGATATTGCCCCAGCTCTCATGGATATGCCCCCAGCACACATGGATACTGCCCCAAGCACACGTGGATACTGCCCCAAGCACACATGGATACTGCCCCCAGCACACATGGATACTGCCCCCAGCACACATGGATACTGCCCACAGCACACATGGATACTGCCCCAGCTCACATGGATATGCCCCAGCAGCTCTCATGGATATGCCCCAGCAGCTCTCATGGATATTGCCCCAGCTCCTCTCATGGATATACTGCCCCAGCTCCTCTCATGGATACTGCCCCAGCTCATGGATATGCCCCAGCTCATGGATAATTCCCCAGCTCATGGATAATGCCCCAAGCTCATGGATATGCCCCAAGCTCATGGATATGCCCCCAGCTCATGGATATGCCCCCAGCTCATGGATACTGCTCCAGCTCATGGATACTGCCCCAGCTCATGGATATGCCCCAGCTCATGGATATGCCCCAGCACATGGATACTGCCCCAGCTCATGGATACTGCCCCAGCTCATGGATAATTCCCCAGCTCATGGATATGCCCCAGCTCATGGATATGCCCCCAGCTCATGGATATGCCCCAGCTCATGGATAATGCCCCAGCTCATGGATATGCCCCCAGCTCATGGATATGCCCCCAGCTCATGGATATGCCCCCAGCTCATGGATATGCCCCCAGCTCATGGATATGCCCCCAGCTCATGGATTTGCCCCAGCTCATGGACACTGCCCCAGCACATGGATATGCCCCAGCACATGGATACTGCCCCAGCTCATGGATATGCCCCAGCTCATGGATTTGCCGCAGCAGCTCATGGATATGCCCCAGCTCATGGATACTGCCCCAGCAGCTCATGGATATGCCCCAGCTCATGGATACTGCACCAGCTCATGGATTTGACCCAGCAGCTCATGAATACTGCCCCAGCTCATGGATACTGCCCCAGCTCATGGATACTGCCCCAGCTCATGGATATGCCCCAGCAGCTCATGGATATGCCCCAGCAGCTCATGGATATGCCCCAGCTCATGGATACTGCCCCAGCAGCTCATGGATATGCCCCAGCTCATGGATACTGCAACAGCTCATGGATACTGCAACAGCTCATGGATTTGCCCCAGCAGCTCATGGATATGCCCCAGCTCATGGATACTGCCCCAGCTCCAGCTCATGGATATTTCCCCAGCTCATGGATATGCCCCAGCTCATGGATAATGGCCCCAGGCAGCTCACCTCCTGCACCGCGTGTTCGCTCCCTCTGAGCGTCCGGCGGCGTGCAGCTTGGGCGCTCGCCTGGGGGGGCCACGTGACCAGCCGCGATCGGCTGGTGACGTGTTTCCCCCAGGCGAGTGCCGAAGCTGCATGCTTCGATCGCTCGCAGGGAGCGAACACGTGGCGCAGGGTGAGACACCCGCCCTTAGGGTGAGGGTGTCACCTGGTGCGGGCCGCACCCCCCGCCCCCACTTAGCGACGCCCCTGACTGGGTGCATCCATTGTGTGATATTTTCCTCTATATGTGTCACTGGGTGCATCCATTGTGTGATATTTTCCTCTATGTGTCACTGGGTGCATCCATTGTGTGATATTTACCTCTGTATGTGTCACTAGATGCATCCATTGTGTGATATTTTGTGTTGTAAACTGCCCCCCCCCACAGTATCTTTCCATCACTTGCTCCTCACTGTATGGCTTTGGTCATAGAATGGAGTGAATGGTTCAGTTACCGTCTCACATCATTGTATTGTGTGGGATGTATTCAAAGAACATCACCAGGGGTAGATTAGAAGTCTTTTAAGCTCCCTGTTTTATCTCATTCAGCTGCCATTTCTTATCTCGATTAGCCTGAAGAATATAATACACCCCCTGCCGCCTTATCTAAATGAGGTGGAGGAGGAAACGTTAACAGTTAAATAATGTGGATTAAATAAACAAGAGAAACAAAGCAAAGCTTTTGGTAAATGTTACATCATGGGAAAAATACAAAAAAGGAAACAATAGATCAAAACCTAACTTTGTTTTGCCTTTTCACACTCAATTACTGCAAACAAAGAAAAAACAGCAGCAGCATCTGTTTCATAGTGTGTTTTATAATGTGTTTTATAAGGTTGGTTTTGTTTGTAATGCACAAGTAATCTAGTTACAGTTTATGTAAGAGGTAATGTGCCTTTAGGTGCAAAATGTCAATGGTTAATTGACCAGCAAAAATCCCACAGTTGTTCTTTAGGACTAGACCCTGGCGCACTATACTTATAAGATGAATCTGTATCGCTTGTACTGAAATTATGATTTAAGAGGAACTTGTTGAACCCAGGAAAAAGGACATATGCAAAAATAAAGCCACATAAGAACCTTTGGTTGAAATAATGTGTACACCTCAGACATACAGGGTTATTCAGAGAAAGGAGAAACTCTGGAGAACCTTCGGAGAAGTGAAAATCCTAGGTCAAAATAGCTGATTTGGAAAGGGAGATAAATGGTTTCATCTTTCGCTGGATAACCCTGATAGCATTAGTGAAATGAAAAGGAATACAATAAAGTAATAATAAATGACAATGTTAAGGTGTGCACAAAATATACAAAAGTAAATGACAGCAGTTTTAAAAGGGACAGAACACTGACTCAATTTATTTGTAACGCTGTGAAAACGTTAGTGACTCGCGCACATTCTGCTGGAACTAGCAACGAAATGAGATACTGTGTAAGGAGTTTGCAACTCAAAAAAATGGGAAATTTACGAAGAATCTGTACATTGACAGAAATCAAACATGCTCTCCCTGTTATAAGTGCTGGTACTCATTGACATGTGCAGAGTGTTATTTGTGGCTGCCGTTTCAGATGCATCAAAAAGGCTATTTTGCTGCTGAATCAGATAATTTTACATGGATGGGATGATAGTCACTTATAGGACATGGGGCACCTGGTCCTGATGTTATTTTTGGGAGGTGTGGGGCTGCAGGTTTTGGTGGGTTTCATTGTTCATATTGTTCCCCAGCATTTTTCTATATCAAGGTTGTGTGTCTGTACTTAATGGTTCCTTTTTTATTCTGGATGTTTCTTCATGTTTCCATCTAAACTGCAGGAACTGGCTTAAACCTGATCTCTCTGTCACATTCCACATCCGTTATCTGTTACACCAGGGAGTGTCTGTGGCAGGGGAAGGCTAGTCAGTATTGTAAATTTGTGGCATGTTTTACCTTTGTTGATCTGCCTATCTCCTGTGTGTGTTGTCCCATTGAAAACTCAAAGCAAAGTTCAAGTACTGTGTTCACCCTACAATGAGCTCCGGCTATTCACTTGGTGGAATTGGGCCAGAACCTCCTTCGGTGTACTGACAGCAAGAGGGAGCCTTTTTGCACGCAGTCGAAGTACTGTCCCCTGTTACATTGGGGGGGGAACATTTAAAGCTAGAATAAGTGTTACAAAAGGATCTTGTTTAATGTTTTAATAACCCATCAATAGCAGTGGGTGCAATCCTCTCAGTTTCTACATAGCCATGTATGAGTTTTCCAGTTTGCCAACCATTAAATGAACTCAACTCCCAATGAGTTCCAGGAAAGTGGCCACTTACTGTGCTCAATGGGATTATACATGGAAGTTCTTTAACAGCCATGTGGTATAAATTAAATTTAAAAGGTCATACAATGATGATAAAAGCACAGTCAAAGCATTGTCAAATAGAATGAAGAGAAAAAGGAAAATGAAGGACAACTCAAAACATTGACCAGGCTTGGCTTTCTTCCAAACTTATATCAGTAGACAATTTATCGACAGCGTCCAATGTTCTTTTAGGTCTTCAAGGTTCTTGAGGTAAATTTTTCTGGGAAGGATATAGATTTGTCAAACTGGTTACGATTCCAGTGGATTGACATGCTTGTGAAATATAAGACATGGTATAATAGCTGTGTTGGTTGCGATTTCCAAGGGACAATAGAAGAAGAATCACCAGACCAGGACAACACCAACCAAGGGGATATTCAAAGATCTTTTATCGGTACTTTAGGCAAACCTGCATGCAATAACAGTTACGATGTACGAACGAGATGTCAGAGGAGACACCTAACCCTTCATCTTACTTATTGTATAAAAATGCGATGTGATGGAATGAGACCAAGGAACCTACAAATGGAATCTTATAGGAACTGGATCTAATTGAATACGTGACAGCCATCATACGATACAACAAAGCCAAGGAGACAAATTGGGCCCTATTACATGCTTTGCGCACAATAACGCAAGGGGCAAAACCCTTTGCGCTGAATGTCGTATTACGACATTCGTGCACAAAATGCTCGTTAACGTCTAACGCGAGTGACCCTGCGCGAACCCTTTGCGAGCGCAATTTAGTGTGCGCATCCTATACTTCTCATTGTGAGCGCAAATGCGTTTGTGCGCTGGTGCGCGCATGGTATCACAATCTTAGCGCAAAATTTAACACACAGCGTTTGCGCGCATAATTTTAACGTCTTTGAAAAGCTGGTGGTAACGGCAGATTGTAACAACCTGACCTACCAAACTGCGGATTCACAACGGAGAACATAGATGCACACGTTTTTTTTTACTAGATCCATCAAAAATGACGGCCACTACCTTGTCTTCCGTCAGAACGTACGTCTGTTGTGCGCAATCCGCACAAAATGACGGACTCGCGTTAAAAATTACATTGCGCTCACTGATTTCTGCGCGCAAATGTACTTTGCGCACATTTTTGCACGTCAGTTTTACGAACGAAATTTACCGACAGATGAAAAAATGCGCGAGGAATGTAATTCCAGCAGTGATTTTCGTGCGTTAACGTTTAACGCTTCGCGCAAAAAAAAATGCGTTTTTGCATTAAGAATGTAATAGGGCCCATTGTGTTTTACTATAGTAAATTATTGTTACACTGTGTCAATATATTAACGGGATGAATTAAAGATACTACTATAGCCTTAAAGCATGAATGAGGTGTAAATGGGTCACGGTGAAGTTGTGAAGTTCCGGGGGGGGGGGGGTGAGAGTATGAGCCCA
The DNA here is from genome assembly GCA_009667805.1 of Leptobrachium leishanense. Classification (NCBI taxonomy): domain Eukaryota; kingdom Metazoa; phylum Chordata; class Amphibia; order Anura; family Megophryidae; genus Leptobrachium; species Leptobrachium leishanense. The sequence goes on along the minus strand of CM019065.1, from coordinate 23,915,227 downwards.
GGAAGTGGTGACACAAAATCGGCAGACAGATAAATAGGGTCCAAATTGGGATTATTGGAATGAATATAGAGGATATGTCAACTGAATGGCAAGGCAGGTATCTAGGAAGATGGGGAGGGACAGGGCAGGAAAAGGGCTGGCCACAGGACAATACAGGGAGGAGAGACAGAAGCAGGGTGAACCTGATACAGGGCACACAGAGGACCAAGACAAAGAGACACAGAGGGCAACAAAGCAGGAACTCACTGGAGGTTTAGAGAAAGCAGAGACAGGCAGGACTGACCAGGAGAGGGCTGACTGGAGAAGAGCTAGAACACAGGGGCATGCTATATGCTGACAGGAACATGGTGGCACACTAAGATACTGACAGGAACATGGTGGCACACTAAGATACTGACAGGAACATGGGAGCACGGCTTGTAGGATAAACAGGATCAAGGCTTGGAGGGAGCAGGCTTCGCAAGGAGAAATACACACTCAAAGTCCTCCTGACAATGCTGAAGTAAAGTACTCTGGGAACTCCACCCTTATGTAGGGGTTCACAGGGCTCATTAGATGGGAGCACTTGTGGTTGCCTTCAGGAGAACCAGCATGAGTGCAAGACCTTGCCTAGAACTTGCAGGACATAGCAGGACAGGGGCTGCCAGAGATTTCAAGGTGGAGCAGCACCAGTTCGGGCCTTCCTGCGGTGTCCCCAACATGGGCCGTTTAAAAGGTGAGGACTACACAGACAGGTGATGAGTGAAATAGTGCCGGCTGGGTGGAGTAGAGGTAACATCACTGCTCTATAACCGTGGAGAGAGACTGTGGAGACACAGGTTTGATCCTGGCAAGAGCACCTCTCCAGTAAGTGTCCTTGGGCAAGACCCCTAACGGTACATACTCGCCACCCAGGACATACTTGAAACCGAGAGAAATCTCAATGTATCCTTCCTGGTAAAATCCTTTCTCCAAAAATAAATAAATGTAAAAGAATGGTTAATAGCCCACACTTAAAAGACATCATTCATAACACGTATGAATGACAGAGGTTGAGTTGAGGACCCTGTAACCAACTCATACAAAAACACAATGAAGTATCCACATGCTGAACCTGTTAATGCAATGAGAGAATTCAGCACTACATCTATAACTGTCTTATTACGTAAAGGGAATCTATAATGATTGGGCACAGAACCAATAACTGACCAACGTGACGTATGGGCTAGATCTACAAGCATAGGACACCAGATCTATCACGCTTTTTTAGAGTGAATCCATAGTAACTTGACAAAGAACCAATAACCATCTTGATGTTGGACCACGATTTGCAAAAGAACAGGACAAAACGTCTATACCTGTCTTGTTATACAAAGTGCAACTACAGGGATAGGACACAGAAGAAATGACTATCATGACATCTGACCTGGATGTGAAAGAATGTGACGCCAGATCCATTATCTCTTACTTGAGTAAATAGGAATCGAACACAGAACCTCTAACCATCCTGAAGCATTTCCCCTGTCTAAGAGAATGAGACACCAGAACCAATAATTATCTTAATGCAGAGGTCAGCAGCTTTGGCCTCCAGATGTTTTGGAACTCAATTTCCAACGAAGCTTGGTCAAGCCAACGAATGGCTGAACATCGTAGGAGGTGTAGTTCCAAGACATCTGGAGAGCCAAGGCCGCTGACCCCTGGTCTAAAGAAATGGGACAAGGCCATGTATTACTCTCTTGTTGCACAAAGTGTAGCTGCAGAAACTCGACAAAGACAGAACCATTAACAATCATCATGGATACAGGAGAACAGGAGACCATGGACCCTATTCTGGCTCACCTGGTTATAGGGAGCCACTAAAAGAGGAATTCGGCACAAGCTGTTATCCCTTAGCAGCTCAACTCATAATAGACATGAGGTGCTAGTTGATACCTGCATTGGCACTGCCACTATCAACTCCTGGAGTCCATAGGACCATGACCACAGTCTCAAAGACTGTATTTATTTATTTTACAATACCACAATGAGATGAGAATAACGAGTGACCTTCGACTAATTATATAAAGTGCATCTATAAGAAGAGAACCATTAATCATCTGAAAGTACAACTTGGGTCTTAGAGAACAGGACACCAGATCTATTACCGTCACATGATATAAAACACGTCTCCAGGAATTGGGCACAGTACTGTTAACCATCATAAAATAGGACCTGGACCTCAGGGAACCAGACACCAGATTAACACGTCTCTTTAGAGTGACTCTATAGAAATTGGACACAGAACCAAAAACCATCACAAAATATGACCTGGATCTCAGAGAATAGGACGCCAGATCTACCACATCTCTTAGCGTTACTCTACAGGATTCTAAAGGAATTGGACACAAAAACAAGGACCGTCATGAAATATGACCTGGATCTTGGAGTATAGGACACCTGATTTATTCGCTTGTCTCATTATATAAAATGCATCTTTATGAACAGAAACAATGATTATCAGAAAGTACAACCTGGGTCTCAGAGAAGAGGACAGCAGATCTATTACCGTCATATGATATAAATTACAGCTCCAGAAATCGGGCACAGAACTGATACAGTGGGGCAAAAAAGTATTTAGTCAGCCACCAATTGTGCAGGTTCTCCCACTTAAAAAGATGAGAGAGGCCTGTAATTGTCATCATAGGTAACTTCAACTATGAGAGACAAAATGAGAAGAAAAAATCCAGAAAATCACATTTTCTGATTTTTAAAGAATTTATTTACAAATTATGGTGGAAAATAAGTATTTGGTCACCTACAGTACAGACAAACAAGCAAGATTTCTGGCTCTCACAGACCTGTAACGTCTTCTTTAAGAGGCTCCTCTGTCCTCCACTCGTTACCTGTATGAATGGCACCTGTTTGAACTTGTTATCAGTATAAAAGACACCTGTCCACAACCTCAAACAGACACACTCCAAACTCCATTATGGTCAAGACCAAAGAGCTGTCGAAGGACACCAGAAACAAAATTGTAGACCTGCACCAGGCTGGGAAGACTGAATCTGCAATAGGTAAGCAGTTTGGTGTGAAGAAATCAACTGTGGGAGCAATCATTAGAAAATGGAAGACATACAGGACCACTGATAATCTCCATCGATCTGGGGCTCCACGCAAGATCTCACCCTGTGGGGTCAAAATGATCACAAGAACGGTGAGTAAAAATCCCAGAACCACACGGGGGGACCTAGTGAATGACCTGCAGAGAGCTGGGACCAAAAGTAACAAAGGCTACCATCAGTAACACACTACGCCGCCAGGGACTCAAATCCTGCAGTGCCAGACGTGTCCCCCTGCTTAAGCCAGTACATGTCCAGGCCCGTCTGAAGTTTGCTAGAGAGCATTTGGATGATCCAGAAGAGGATTGGGAGAATGTCATATGGTCAGATGAAACCAAAGTAGAACTTTTTGGTAAAAAGTCAACTCGTCGTGTTTGGAGGAGAGAAAATGCTGAGTTGCATCCAAAGAACACCATACCTACTGTAAAGCATGGTGGTGGAAATATCATGCTTTGGGGCTGGTTTTCTGTAAAGGGACCAGGACGACTGATCCGTGTAAAGGGAAGAATGAATGGGGCATCGTGAGATTTTGAGTGAAAACCTCCTTCCATCAGCAAGGGCATTGAAGATGAAACGTGGCTGGGTCTTTCAGCAGGACAATGATCCCAAACGCACCGCCCGGGCAACGAAGGAGTGGCTTCGTAAGAAGCTTCTCAAGGCCTTGGAGTGGCGTAGCCAGTCTCCAGATCTCAACCCCATAGAAAACCTTTGTAGGGAGTTCAAAGTCCGTGTTGCCCAGTGACAGCCCCAAAACATCACCGCTCTAGAGGAGATCTGCATGGAGGAATGGGCAAAAATACCAGCAACAGTGTGTGAAAACCTTGTGAAGACTTACAGAAAACGTTTGACCTCTGTCATTGCCAACAAAGGATCTATAACAAAGTATTGAGATGGACTTTTGATATTGACCAAATACTTATTTTCCACCATAATTTGCAAATAAATTCTTTAAAAATCAGACAATGTGATTTTCTGGATTTTTTTTCTCTCATTTCGTCTCTCATAGTTGAAGTTACCTATGATGACAATTACAGGCCTCTCTCATCTTTTTAAGTGGGAGAACCTGCTCAATTGGTGGCTGACTAAATACTTTTTTGCCCCACTGTAAACATCATAAAATAGGACCTGGACCTCAGGGAACCAGACACCAGATTAACACGTCTCTTTAGAGTGACTCTATTGAAATTGGATACAGAACCAAAAAAAACATCACAAAATATGACCTGGATCTCAGAGAACAGGACGTCAGATCTACCACATCTCTTTAGAGAAGTGTTTCCCAAACCTGTCCTCAGGACCCTTTCCCTGGCCAGATTTTACAGTCACCATGGGGAAATGCAGACCGAATCCTGCAATCACTGAGCAGCAAATCATATCACCTGTGTTGTGCTTCAGATATCTGGAAAACCTGACCTGTCAGAGGGTCCTGAGGACAGGTTTGGGAAACACTGCTTTAGAGTGACTCAATAGGATTCTGAAGGAATTGGAGTCAAAAACAAGGACCATCATGAAATATGACCTTGATCTTAGAGAATAGGACACCTGATTTATTATCGCATGTCTCGTTATATAAAGTGCATCCTTAAGAACAGAACCAGTGATTATGGGAAAGTACACCCAGGTCTTAGAGAACAGGACACCTGATTTATTACCCTCATATGATATAATATACGTCTCTGGGAATAAGACACAGAACTGATTACCATCATAAAATAGGACCTGGATCTCGGACAATATGACGTCAGATCTATCCTGTCTTTTTTAAAGCGAATCTGTAGGAATTGGACATAGAACCAAGAAATAACAGGAAATATGACCTGGATCTTGGAGAATAGGACACCTGATGTATTACATGACTTCTCATTATATAAAGTGCATCTGTAAGAACCAATAATTGTCTTAAATTATGACTTGGGTCTCAGAGAACAGGACACCAGGGGCCAGATCACAGCCGGAACGCAAAGCACAATGCTTGAGCTGTACAGCATAATGGCTCCAGTACTGTGTTTAATTTTGAAACGTCCTATTATAACGTTCTATTAGATGCAAGCTCTAAGACCCGAAAACCATCATGAAATATGACCTGGATCTCGGAGAACAAGACATCAGATATATCATGTCTCTTTAGAGTGACTCTATAGGAACCGGATACAAAACCAAGAACCATTATGAAATATCACCTGGATCTTGGATAATAGGACACCTGATTTAGTATTGCTGTCTCATTACATAAAGTGCCTCTATAAGAACAGAACCAATAACTATCTTAAAGTACAACCTGGGTCATAGAGAACAGGACACCAGTTCTATTACCGCCATAAGATATAAAATATGTCTCCAGGAATTGGAAACAGAACTGATAACCACCATAAAATAGCACCTGGACCTCGGGGAATAGACATCAGATCTATCACGTTTCTTTAAAGTGACTATAGGAACTGGACACAGAACCAAAAAACATCACAAAATATGACCTACACCCCAGAGAACAGGACACTTGATCTATCACATGTTTTTACAGTGATCTGAAGTGGACACAGAACCAAGAACAGACACGAAACATGACTTGGATGTCAGAGAATAGGACACCTGATTTACTATATGACCTGGATCTCAGAGAACAGGACACTTGATCTATCACATGTTTTTACAGTGATCTGAAATGGGCACAGAACCAAGAACCGACACGAATTGACTTGAATGTCAGAGGACACCTAATTTATTATCGCATGTCTCATTATATAAAGTGCCGGTATAAGAAAAGAACCAATAACTATCTTAAAGTCCCAGATCATACTTTAAGATAGTTATTGGTTCTTTTCTTATAGCTGCACTTTATATAATGAGGCATGCGATAATAAATCAGGTGTCCTCTGACATTCAAGTCATGTTTCGTGTCGGTTCTTGGTTCTGTGTCCATTTCAGATCACTGTAAAAACATGTGATAGATCAAGTGTCCTGTTCTCTGAGATCCAGATCATATTTCCTAATGGTTCTTGGTTCTGTGTCCAGATGCCAGCAGCGTATTTTATATCATATGATGATAATAGATCTGGTATTCTGTTCTCTAAGACCCAGGTGGTACTTTAAGATAGTCATTGGTTCTTTTCATATAGCTGCACTTTATATAATGAGGCATGCGATAATAAATCAGGTGTTAATCGGTTCTTGGTTCTGTTCTCTAAGTCCCAGATCATACTTAGAGAACAGAACCAAGAACCGACACGAAACATGACTTGAATGTCAGAGGACACCTGATTTATTATCGCATGCCTCATTATATAAAGTGCAGCTATAAGAAAAGAACCAATGATTATCTTAAAGTACCACCTGGGTCTTAGAGAACAGAATATCAGATCTATTATCATCATATGATATAAAATACGTTGCTGGCATCTGGACACAGAACAAAGAACCATCAGGAAATATGACCTGGATCTCAGAGAACAGGACACTTGATCTATCATGTGTTTTTACAGTGACTCTATAGGAATTGGACACAGAACCAAGAACCATCACAAAACATGACCTGGATCTCAGAAAATAGGACAGATTTATTACACTGTACTTGATTATATAAAGTGCAGGTACGAGAACAAAACCAATGATCACCTCAAAGCTCGACCTGGACGTAAACAAATGGCAGACCATCTTACATCTTATTAAAGTGACTCAACGCTATAGGAATTGGACAAAGAACCGATAATAACCATGAAGTATGAGTAAACGAAGGGACAGCACATCCATTACGTCTTATTATATAAAGTGCATAATAAGAATGGGACACAGGACCGATAGCCACCATGAAGCATGTGCTGGATGTATAAAGAGGGGAACACCATATTCTTTCATTGTATCGATAGAATACGATGTGACACATACGGGATAAGTGTCTTACGTTATGAACGAGAAGGGAAATGAATGGGACGAGGAATCTATAGCGGTTTTATTCGGTGCAGTGGGTGGAAGAGGACAGGGCAGCGACCCGGCTGATCGGGAGACTATCCATAAAGGAGCAAACAAATACTGCCCATCGTGTTCTGTAAGAATGAGACATAAGTGAATTAGATCCAGATTGGATGAGATTATGATTATGCAAATCTAATGATTATTATTACTATCGATAATGTGCCAACTTATTCCAGGGAAGAAGCATTCAAATCAAACCACATGGCACAAACAGATCGGGACAAGTCCAAAGTGAACGCAGACTCGAGACCAGGATGACGGCTCCACCATGCCTACCGTCCAGATGTAGGACTCAGAATCTATCAGGTCTACTCATTAAAGATGAAACTCAGGAGAATTGGCAGGAGAAGAGAACAATCTAGACCAAATAACCGATTTGGAGAGCGAGATAAATGGGAGAATTTCTGGTTTGGTTATTTTGACCTAGAATTTTCTCTTCTCCTGCCAATTCTCCTGAGGATCACCTTAAGTGAAAAGACCTGTAAGTCATTCTTTATAACCAGTATGGGGCATTTGACCTTTAGCCTGGATCAGGGGTCTAGTCCTAGAAGAATGAGTGTGGAAACGTTCCAAAACTTCTGCTCCTCAATAAACCATTGACATGTCAAACTCAACCCACCACCCCACACTCACATTAGACATTAACGATATTATAAAATGGGTTTTATGAAAAAATTAGGATAATTGTAATAAATATCACAGATTTCTGAGGACTTATTAGGTTTCAATCACGTTTCCTTAAGCTTTACAGTGGTTGGGCCGAACAGGAACTCTGTTCCTTCTGAGAAAATAGTGGAGGAACTGCTTTCCCAAACGTTCCTGCACGACACGACCCCTGGCCTGAATGGAAGGTAAAAGCTGAAGAATCGAATGTGCTAAATGATGATTAGTAATATAGACCATGCGTGTCTTCTTGTCTCTATCTCCACGAGGTACAGCCCTGGCTGAGGGCAATAAGCGTGTAAAAGGGGACTTGGCTCGGAAGCAAGTCGCATATGTTTGGGTCAGGTGGGAGAAGTCCATGGTCTCTTCTTTTAAATAGGAATAACTCGTTAATGGTAGGAAATAAGGGATGTAAATTAGGAAAACGCGTTCTTTAACAGGAGGAACCATTCAGGGAAAGTTAAAAAACCAATGGAATGTCCCTTTAACACACAAAACGACTCTAGGAAGAGCTTCTCAGTGATCAGTCCTCCTGAAATGCATAAATATACCTTATAATTGCCATTATTTGAAGAAATAATAAAATAAATTAATACATGTACCTAACCTAGTCCTTTTCCCGCTTCCCAGAGGTTTCATGAACTACACAGTATGGGCCAGTTCAATGGACGTCATGAGCAGAAGCCAGCAATAACATAAGGATATATCGACCATAAGTCTGAAGAAGCAGCTTCACCAAACCAGAAATTGTGGAGGAATGGACATTTTTGACCAAAACACCCCAGCGATAAGACAACATCAGCTATAATAGCGTAAAAGTCAAGCACGTGGAGTTGGATTGTTCTTGTGGTCCTACAGATCAGTCGGCTCTCTAATTTGGCAAATTTGGCAGCTGCCTTAGGCTTCTTCACCCACTGAGACTTCAAATGAGGAAATGCATGCCGCATGCCATAATACTACAGTTCCACACAAATACACTCCTACATTCACACACACCGGGCTGCCAGGAGAGCCGAATCAGATCATTCAATTTTATCGAGTTTGTTTCTAAATTTTGCACACAGAAAGAAGACTCATATTCCAGCTTGGCCACATATGAGGAGCCGTTACAGATCCTGGTGGAATGAACGAACCCCAAGATGTTAATGAAAGTTAGATGAAGAGATGACGCACGCGGATCTTCTCACCGTTATTCTATCGCTTTATAGCTTTTATACAGCTGGTGTTCCATGAAGAATAATGACATAGTTTGTCTATACGTTTATGACGTTCCTGATGGCTCAAGTTCGCCCTTACCTGTATTTCATTCCCGTAGCTTTCGCCGTAGACTCACGTAAAATTTTCGTGATAAGGGGGAGCACCTGATTTGGGTTTTTCGTCACCAGAGGTGGGGTGCGTTGCTTGGTTTGACCTCCCGTTCCTCCATTCTGCCCCACAGATGGGCGACTTGGGCACAAGCGGTCCTCGCTGACCCTACTTCGCAACGTCTGCTCAGTGCAAGCAAATGAAACTTGCATATTGCAAGGGAGGGAGAAGGTGTACGGCTGGTCAAGGCTGAGGGCGCACAATGGGACAGAAGAAGAATGAAAGACCTATATGGGGAGGGGGGCGTCACGGTCCAAAATAAAAGGGGTGCGATGGACGGAGAATAAACGTATGCGATGGAGAGGGAGAGAAAATAAAGGAGTGAACGCGGAAAGGGGTTTAGGAAGGAAATTGGGTTCGTGATGGAAGGAGGGAAGGAGAAAATGAAGCAGGGGGTGATGTGACCGGTGAAAGAAAGAAGAAAATCTGCGATGGACATAGGCTGAAGGAAAAAGAGAGAGAGTGAGACAGAAGGGGGGGGGGATGGAAAGAGACAGAGAAGGGGGTGGAAGGGAAGGGGGGATGGGACAAGAGAAACAAAAAAAAGTGTATTTGAATGGATGTAGAGAGAACGAAGAAAAAAGAAGAAGAATTGGTGCTGGGAAGGTAACGACTGAAGGAAAAAGCAAATAAAAAGGAGGGAGAGACGGAGCGAGCGAGGGAGAGGAGGGGATGGAGAGACGAGCAGCAAGGGATGAATACAGAATAGTTGTTTTGATGCCTTGGAAGAAATGAATGAAAGAGGGAGAGATGGAGAGAGAGAGAGGAGCTGTGAGCAGTGTTGGGACAGCTCTGCAGTTATCCAGGGTGCACTTCACACATCCCTCTCTCTCTCTCTCTGCACTGATGCAGCTAATAGTGGCTCCTCCTACTGACTATGTATAGAATGTACACAAAACATACAAAACATGCAACATCCCGTCGCTACGGCTACCCTACCCCGCCAAGGACAGGTCCTGCATGGCAAAACGCCAATACAGGGGAGGACCAGATGCTCTTATTAACCCCCAAATGAGTCGCAAACCGCCGTCGCTTAAAAGGGTTAATCGTTTGAGTTTGGAGCGGGTCACCTGACAAGCGCTGCTTTTTTACTCCAGCAGACAAGTGGTTAAAATATAGAACAATTAACGCCAATTAGGTTTGAAAGACAGTGCATTAATCCCTCACTTCTTAGAGTTCTGAAAATGATGTAAGGGGTTAACGCAGTGTTTCCCAAACCTGGTCTTCAGGTCCACCCTAACAGGTCAGGTTTGCAGGATATGTGAAGCGCAGCACAGGAGATATGATTTTCTGATCAGTGATTGCAGGATTCAGTCTGCTTTTCCCCAAGGGGATCCTTCAAACCTGTCCTGTTAGGGGTCCTTGATGATGGGAGCCACCGCTTTAACCCCTTATTTCCCAGAGGCCTGAAACTAGAGTTGCCAGATCGGCCGTGTTTTCCAGGTCCCATATAATATATTCATGCTGAAGGGCAGTGCATGAATAAATGCCACCCTGCAGCATGTAGAATCCATACGCTGCTGCTGAGGAATCCCAGGTGACCTGCCTTGATTTCCATCCTGCATCATATGAAGTATACATGTTGCAGGGCAGCACTTTTCCCTGTGCTCCCCTCTGCATGAAATAGTAATATGTGTCCAGGAAAATGTGGCCAAACTGGTAACCCTACCTGAAACTCAAGTACCCTTTAAGCCTAGAGATGTTTGGGACATAAGGTGTTAAAGAAGAATTCAGGATAAGGGCTCTGGGAAGTAAGGGGTTAAAGGATACATAGGCTCATGTCTCTGGTAATTAAGGGATTGAAAAAGTACTTCAGATTCAGGCATTTGGGAAGTAATGGGTTAAAGGGTCTTTCAGGTTCAAGTCTCTGGAAGGTGAGGGGTTAATGGGATGTTTACGAGTGGTCCACGGATATTTTGAAGTGAAGGCGCCGGAGGCTAAGGGGTTAAGTTACGTGCACCGTGTAGGTCTGTCTGTGGCAAGAGTTCGGTTAGAGCAGGGATGCCCAGCCTTAACCCTCCAGATGTTTTGGACCTACATTTCCAACAAGGCTCTGTTGACCTAATGAGAGGCTGAGCACCATGGGAGATGTAGTCCAGAAACATCTGGAGAGCCAAGGTAGCATCCCCGGGTTAGGAGACGTTTGCACGGAAGTGCTTGAAAAGGTAGCATTTTTGTTGCAACACCTTTGTATAGTAAGTGTAAGGAATTTATTAACCCTTAACAGTAAGGAGTCAAAAGGTTAAAGGGCATTTACCCAATAGGGGGATGAAGAATCGGGATGTGAAGGGTTACAGGTTTACATATGGGCCGTAAACATTAGGGTTGCCAGGTCGGCCATGTTTTCCTGGACATCTAATGTATTCGTGCTGATGGGCAGTGCATGAAAAATGCCACCCCGCTGCATGTAGAATCCATACGCATATGAATTATACATGTTGCAGGGCAGCACGTTTCCCTGTGCTCCCCTATGCACGAAATAATGATATGTGTTCAGGAAAACATGGCCGACCCTAGTAAAAATCCTGTGTAGCTTTCTGGAAAACATGGCCGACCTGGAAACCCCATTACTACCACATAGGGTTGCCAGGTCGGCCATGTTTTCCTGGACATGTGTTACTGTTTCACGCAGAGGGGGAGCACAAGGAAAAGTGCTGCCCTGCAACGTGTATAATTCATATGCTGCAGGAAGGAAATCAAGGCAGGTCACCTGGTATTCATTACCTGCAGTTTATGGATTCTACATGCTGCGGGGTGGCATTTTTCATGCACTGCCCATCAGCATGAATAAATTATATGTGTCCAGGAAAACATGGCCGACCTGGCAACCCTAATTCTTGCGCATGTCGATGGTTGACTCTCCTGCAGTACGCAGAATTCGTATGCTGCAGGAAGGAAATCACGTCCCGTCCTATTCATGGTGGAAGCCCAAATGACCAGCGTTAAAGGGGCTGTATAAGTATGTTATTAAAAAAATGGAATCAACCCAGTCTGGTAAAAGAAGCATTCTAGCAATCAAAATCATTTACTTATTTCCACCTACAAGGAGTTAATCATATTTCCTCAGCAGCTTTCAGGATCCCTGATCTTGCTGGATGACAGTTCAGTGCTGAGGAGGGTTACAGCGAGAGAAAGTGACAGGAAACAAGCAGTAAGAGCAGGGTATTCAACTGAAAAGGTAAAAAAATATATCTAGATCTTATCGTTTAAGAAGCTTTTCACAGATTTAGGCTAGAGTCAGGCGAACGCATTCTGTGCGGACTGTGCGTCCGTGCACAACGCACGTGCTTTCTGACTGACGACAAGGTAGTGGCCACACGGTCCGTTTTTGTGACTGACTTTTTTTTGACTGATGTAGCAGGGAAAATAAATTAATATGCAAAACCATTTTGTCCGTCAACATGCAGTCCGTCTGACTACGTTCCATCACTCACACACAAAGCTATGCGGACGTGGCGCACTCCGCACGTACGTTCTTGCCTAACTTGCGTCCGTTTGCCGCGTCCGTTGTGCGTCCGCACTTCTGTGCGCACGTACTTCGTGTGTGGGTCTCTATTGATCATAGTTGTATGCTATCACAGACATACTAATGTGCGGCAACACGGACGTGAACACTGCGCTCGTCTGACCCGAGCCTTATGCCAGGGGCACACGAGAAGTTTTCCTAAACGCACAGTGCGTGCGCTAAAGAAAACGTTAACGCACCGGCGTCCACTCGACGCCCGCCTGCTCCCCCCTCAGCACTGCAAAGCGCGATCGCGCAGCCCCGTCGACGCGCATCCTAGCGCATCATCTCCTAAAAAGCGCGTCGACGGGGATGCGCGATCCTTCTGTGCTCAAGTGCGCATGCGCACTGCATTTGTGTTTTCAAGACGGACGTCTTCGGCGCGTTTTATGCGTGTGGTCTTTGCATTATGCGTAATGATATGCTGCGACGCGCGTTAGTAACGCACGTTAGCGCGCACTAAAAAACGTCTCGTGTGCACCTGGCCTTAGACAGAGTCGTCATGCAGTTGGTAGTAGATAAAATATATATTATGAGACGATGGAACAACGTAATAATTAGGCTGGGGTCAGACTAGCGCATTCTTAGGCTAGGGTCAGATGAACGCATTTTTAACGTTGTCCGTGAAAAAGTGCGTTCGAACGAATGGACGTATTTTTTCACGGAATACGCGATAGCGGTCATATGATGCGCATTTTCGTCCGTGATTTTGTACGGATCATCAATAAAACCCTTTTGCGTCTGGACGTTATGTTGGCCGGACGTGTGCAGCGTCTGACGTCTCCTAATCACGCACACACGCCGCTATGCGGACGCAGCGCACTCTGTACGTCAGTAGTAGCGGTTTGAGGTTCTCGAAAAAATGCGTTCGTTGGCTACTTGCGTTGCACGGACGACCGTTCGTGCGGCCGTTCGTCGTATGTTCCCCGGCATTGGACGTCATTTGCTGCTAGCACGGCCGTGATTTCGTGCGGCTAAACGCACGTTAATACTGCGTTCGTCTGACCCTAGGCTTAACGTGCGTTTAGGCGCACTTAATCACGGCCGCAGTAGCAGCAAATGACGGGCAATGACGGCCAATATACGAAGTACGGCCGCACGAAAGTCCAGCCGCGCAACGCAAGTGGAAAATGAACGCATATTTTCGAGAACGCAGAACCGCTAGTACTGACGTACAGAGTGCGCTGCGGCGGCATAGCGGCGTGTTTGCGTGATTAGGAGATGTCAGTCGCTGCTAATGTCCGGCCAACATAACGTCCAGACGCAAAAAGTGTTTTATTGACGATCCGTAAAAAATCACGCACGAAAATGCGCATCGTATGACTGTTTTTGCGCATTCCGTGAAAAAATACGTCAATGCGTTCGGACGCACTTTTTGACGGTTGCTGTGAATAATGCGCTCGTTTGACCCTAGCCTAACTGAACTGATTTCCCTCCTGCAGGGTGTGAATTCAGCATACATAGGAACAGCATGGCCTGCTCAACATGTATGAGAGATCCGTGTCCAAGGAATCATGGCAGATCTCGGTGAAGGTTTACCAGACCGGGAATGTTTTCCTGGGCTCTATTGTGCACAGAGGAAAGTGCTGCCCTGCACCATGTATAATTCATATGCCGCAGGAAGGAAATCAAGGCAGGTCACCTGGGATTCCTGTATGATTCCTTACCTGCAGCGTTTGGATCATACATGCTGCAGGGTGGCATTTTTCATGCACTGCCCATCAGCATGTATAAACTATGTGTCCAGGAAAACATGGCCTACCTGGCAACCCTACTGCCATCTGCAAATAGTCTGTAGGTCCACAGTCACATTTCCAACAAGGCTCTGTTGACCTAATGAGTGGCTGAGCATCTTGGGAGATGTAGTCCAGAAACATTCGTTTTCAGCTGTCTGAGCATCATGGGACATGTAGTTCTCTGGGAGCCATACTTGACCGTCACTGGACTGCATCGCCAGCCTGAGCGATTTAGGCTAGGGTCAGACGAACGCATTTTTCGCGTTGTCCGTGAAAAAGTGCGTTCGAACGAATGGACGTATTTTTTCACGGAATACGCGATAGCGGTCATACGATGCGCATTTTCGTCGGTGATTTTGTACGGATCATCAATAAAACCCTTTTTGTGTCTGGACGTTATGTTGGCCGGACATTAGCAGCGTCTGACGTCTCCTAATCACGCACACACGCCGCTAGCGGACGCAGCGCACTCTGTACGTCAGTAGTAGCGGTTTGACGTTCTCGAAAAAATGCGTTTGTTTGCCACTTGCGTTGCGCGGCCGCACTTTTGTGCGGCCGTTCTTCGTATATTCCCCGGCATTGGACGTCATTTTCTGCTAGTGCGGCCGTGATTAAGTGCGGCTAAACGCACGTTAATACTGCGTTAGTCTGATCCCAGCCTAACCCGCTGCTCCCCGGACACAGCCATAAACATGAAATCTACAGAAGCCATTCAGCGAAAGGACTTTGCTATCAAACTGAAAATCAATCGATCAATTAATCATGGTCATTCCTCAGAGACCCTTTCCAAGTGATCTCCAGTACAGGCTCACATTAGGGTTGCCAGGTCAGCCATGTTTTCATAGACACATACAATTTATTCATGCTGATGGGCAATGGATGAAAAATGCCACCCCGCAGCATGTAGAATCCATACGCTGCAAGTAAGACATCAAAGGGGAATCCAACGGGACCTGCCTTGATTTCCTTCCTGCAGCATGTGAGTTATACATGTTGCAGGGCAGTACTTTTTCCTGTGCTCCCCTCTGCATGAAACAGTAATAGGTGTCCTGGAAAACATGGCCGACCTGGCATCCCTACACGTTCTATAAATTGCTGGGTAGCACTATTCATGTAAATCCCTGCAGGGAGTCTGGCGCACCAATATCTGTAAAATAAGGCCGAGGAGGCAGATCTAAAGATCTTATCCTGTGTGAATGTGTATGGGAAACACTAAAAGGGGAAAAGGACATTTTCTGGTGTCAGGAAGGAGAGGGGTTAAAACAAATGGGAATCAGTATGTATTTAGAAGGCGTCTGTTTTGATAAAGTGAGATAGAAACATAGAAACATAGAAAATGTCAGCAGATAAGAACCTTTCGGCCCATCTAGTCTGCCCAATTACATGGATACTTTACCTGGATTTATCTTTTGTTTAGGATAGCCTTATGCCTATCCCATGCCTGCTTAAATTCAATTACTGTTTTGGCCTCTACCACTTCTACTGGAAGACTGTTCCATGTATCCACCACCCTCTCAGTAAAATAATGCTTCCTGATGTTACTTTTAAACCTTTGCCCCTCTAATCTAAGACTATGTCCTCTTGTTTTGCTATTTTGTTTCCTTTTAAATATACTCCCTTCCTCTACCTTGTGGATTACCTTTACGTATTTAAATGTTTCTATCATATCTCCTGTCTCGTCTTTTTTCCAAGCTGTACATGTTAAGATCATTAAGCCTTTCCTGGTAACTTTTCTCCTTCAAGCCGTACACCATTTTAGTAGCCCTTCTCTGTACTCTCTCTAAGACGTCTATATCCTTCTGGAGATACGGTCTCCAGTACTGCACACAGTACTCCAAGTGAGGTCTCACCAGTGCTCTGTACAGTGGCATGAGCACTTCCCTTTTCCTACTGCTAATACCTCTCCCTACACAACCAAGCATTCTGCCAGCATTTCCTGCTGCTCTATTACATTGAATACTTACCCTTAGATCTTCTGAAATAATAACCCCTAAATCCCTTTCCTCAGATGTATCAAATATTCTATATTCAGCCCTTGGGGTTTTTACGTCCCAGGTGCATTATCTTGCACTTATCCACGTTAAAACTCAATTGCCACAACTCCCACCATTTTTTTAGTTTACCTAAATCATTTGTCATTTGGCTGATCCCTCCAGGAACGTCAACCCTGTTGCAAATCTTTGTGTCATCAGCAAAAAGACATACTTTTCCATTAATACCTTCTGCAATATCACTAATAAAAATATTAAATAGAATGGGTCCAAGTACTGACCCCTGAGGTACCCCACTGGTAACAAGACCTTGCGCCGAATAAACTCCATTTATGCTGCTTTTTGTCTGGGGGGGGGAAGGGTTAATCCGAGGTAGACTGCAGATATATATAGAGTTGTTGCTTTCCCTAGGGTCGCCAGGTCGGCCATGTTTTCCTGGACACATATTACTATTTCATGCTAAGGGGGAGCACAGGGAAAACTGCTGCCCTACAACATGTATAATTCATAAGCTGCAGGAAGGAAATCAGTGCAGGTCACCTGGGATTCCTCTTTCATTTCTTCCCTGCAGCGTATGGATTCTACATGCTGCGGGGTGGCATTTTTCCTGCACAGTCCATCAGCATGAATACATTATATGTGTCTGGGAAAACATGGCACTAACCTTGCCTTAAAGAACAGGAGGGGGGGCGGTCTCTGCATGTGTGAGGGCAAGCAAGTGTTAATGGAGAAATGATGGGGTTAAGTCTAAGGTTAAGACTAGGGTCAGACGAAAGCATTTTTCGCCGTGAACGTGAAAAAGTGCGTCCGAACGCATTGATGTATTTTTTCACGGAATGCGCAAAAACGGTCAGACAACGCGCATTGTCGGTCGTGATTTTGTACGGATCATCAATAAAACACTTTTTGCGTCTGGACGTTATGTAGGCTGGACATTAGCAGCGTCTGACGTCTCCTAATCACGCACACACGCCGCTATGCCGCAGCTGCGCACTCAGTACGTCAGTACTAGCGGTTCAGCGTTCTCAGAAAAATGCGTTCATTTTCCACTTGCGTTGCGCGGCCGGACTTTTGTGCGGCCGTACTTCGTATATTGGCCGTCATTGCCCGTCATCTGCTGCTAGTGCGGCCGTAATTATGTGCGCCAGAACGCACGTTAAGGCTGGGGTCAGACGAGCGTAGTGTTCACGTCCGTGATTGCGCCTAAAAGTACGTCCGTGATAGCATGACAGGAAGCCCATTGGAGCCTGACACATGAAGTTCGTCCGCACTGAACTGCGGACACACAACGGCCGCGGCCCACGGACGCAAGGCAGGCAAGAACGTACAACCCCTAGAACGGCCGCACAAAGTGCGCTGCGTCCGCAACGTCTGCATAGCTTTGTGTGTGAGTGATGGAACGTGGTCAGACAGACTGCATTTATACGTCCACCATTTTTCACGGACAAAATGGTTTTGCTTTTTATTGTATTTTCTCTCCTACATCCGTCAAAATATACATCAGTGAATAAACGGACTGTGTGGCCACTACTGCGTCTTCCGTACTGACGTACGTCCGTGTGCACCGACGTACAGTCCGTAGAAATCACGCTCGTCTGACCCTAGCCTTAAAGTGCGCTGGTCTGAACCCAGCCTTAGGGGTTAAAGGTCTTAGAGAGAAGAAATGTAAAGGATGTCAGAACAGCAGCAAAAGGGAGTTGAAGGGTTAAGTATAGAAAATACTTCAGGTGTCTGGGTCTGAATGGGTTAAGCTTGTGGAATAGCAGCTGTTTGAGCAGAGAGGGGTCCTGGCTGCAAAACTGGGAGGAAAGGAGGCTAAAATGAGCTTACCTGGATATTTTTGGGATGGGAGGGATTTAGGATATGGATGTTTGCTGTTGTCAGGCAAGAAATGGGTTAAAACGTGGGAGAAAATGCAAATTTCTGGAAGGAGACGGTTAAAATGTGTAATTGCAGGTAGGATCGAGAGGCACAGGATTAATGGAGCAAAAAGTGGAATTTCCCTGGCCATCAAAATCTGCAGGTGTCCGGCGCATGAGGGGTTAAATGAGTAAAATTGCTGAATTCTACAAGAAGGGGGTTATTTTTTTTCTGTGTCTGGAAGGCAAGATGTCCCAGGAGTGGAGAAGTGGGGGGATAAGGATGATTTTTTTTTTTATGGTTACTGGGAGGGAAGGGGTTAATGATGGAACAGGTGACAAGGATCTGTAGCATGAAAAAAACTTTTGTTAGAGGAAGAGGAGAAAGAGAGAGAGGAAGATGGATGTGTAAAGCGATTTAATGCAGCAGAAAGAGAACTGCAGAACCAGGCGATGCTACAGCCAGAAAGCTCTGACTCAGCATTTGGTGACGCAGTTACAAAGAGATGGAGAGAGCGCGACCGAGGGAGAGACAGAGGAGGAAACAGAGAGACAGAGGAGGAAACAGAGAGACAGAGGAGGAAACAGAGACAGAGGGAGAGACAGAGGAGGAAACAGAGAGACAGAGGGAGAGACAGCAGAGGAAACAGAGAGACAGAGGGAGAGACAGCAGAGGAAACAGAGAGACAGAGGGAGAGACAGCAGAGGAAACAGAGAGACAGAGGAAGAAACAGAGACAGAGGGAGAGACAGCGGAGGAAACAGAGGGAGGGGCAGAGGAGGAAACAGAGACAGTGGAGGAAACAGAGACAGAGGAGGAAACAGAGAGACAGAGGAAGAAACAGAGAGACAGGAGGAAACAGAGACAGAGGGAGAGACAGCGGAGGAAACAGAGACAGAGGAAGAAACAGAGAGACAGAAGGAAACAGAGACAGAGGAGGAAACAGAGACAGAGGAGGAAACCGAGACAGAGGAGGAAACCGAGACAGAGGAGGAAACCGAGACAGAGGAGGAAACAGAGACAGAGGAGGAAACAGAGAGACAGAGGGAGAGACAGCGGAGGAATCAGCGAGACAGAGGAGGAAACAGAGAGAAAGAGGGAGATATAGCGGAGGAAACCGAAACAGAGGAGGTAACAGAGAGACAGCGGAGGAATCAGACAGAGGGAGAAACTGAGTAGTAAACAGACAGAGGTGGAAACCGAGAGACAGAGGAGGAAACAGAGGAAGAAACAGGAGGAAATAGAGGGAGAGACGGGGAGTAAACAGATACACAGAGGGAGAGACAGCGGAGAAGACAGAGACAGCTGAGTAAACAGAGAGACAGAGGAGGAAACGGAGGGAGAGACAGGGAGGAAACAGACAGCAGAGGAAACAGAGGAGGAAACAGAAAGACAGGGGAGGAAACAGAGAGACAGAGGAGGAAACAGAGAGACAGAGGAGGAAACAGAGAGACAGAGGGAGAGACAGCGGAGGAAACAGAGACAGAGGAGGAAACAGAGAGACAGAGGAAGAAACAGAGAGACAGAGGAAGAAACAGCGGAGGAAACAGACAGAGGAGGAAACAGAGAGACAGAGGGAGGGACAGAGGAGGAAACAGAGACAGCGGAGGAAACAGAGACAGAGGAGGAAACAGAGAGACAGAGGAAGAAACAGACAGACGCGCAGAGTTGATTCCTGGAGTTTTATCCAAGATCCCCTACGCCATCACGATCCCTAAGTCCTGTGTCTCCTCTCTCCACAGGTAGGACATTATCACCCATTATTCAGACACCCACATCTCATCTGATCTCCTGCATACTTTTACTGGTAGGACCCCCAGTATTCGCAGGCACCCACATTATAACGTTTCCTTGGTTTTTTTCTGTTTATTTATTTTTGTTTTTCTCCACCATGTGCTTTGCTAATTAGCATGTGAATCTCCTGTCCTATTGACACAGCCCATCCAGCTTCAGGTGTTTGCATTTAGGCAGTTAAAAAGTAAACAGTCCACCCTTTATAACATTTAAGACCAGCTCCACTGAGCCTTGGCTCTTGTGACATCCCCAAGTGGCATTCTTAAGTGGACGCGCAGAGTTGATTCCTGGAGTTCAGTGGCATTCTTAAGTGGACGCGCAGAGTTGATTCCGGGAGTTCAGTGGCATTCTTAAGTGGACGCGCAGAGTTGATTCCTGGAGTTGCGGGACTGGAGGAAGGAACTGCAAGGCCCAATTTTACTCTGGGTAAACGCATGTCTATATCATGCTTTTTCTCACGCTTCTGCTCTTTACTTCTACCTTTCTCCTTAAATGGAACTCCTGCCCCTCTACCACCGACCCCTACACTATCTGCATCTCTCCCTCCCTCCTCTCGTCCCACATGATGGCCTCACATGAGCTCCTTTGTTTCCTCAGAACATGGTCTCCCTCTAACTCTCGTGCTGCCAATCACTCCCACTCCCACAAATCCCATTCCCACCTTCTCTTTCTCACCTTCCTGCTGTTACTCTATTCAGGTGACATATCCCCAACCCTGGCCCCACAACACATCCAATACTTCCATCTCATCCTATCTCCATCGCACATAAATCACCTCCCTGCAAGCCCAGCAACCTCATTCCCATAATCCCTCAGCGCCTGTCCTCTTTCTCCTGCGCCCTCTGGAACGCTCGCTCTGTGTGCAACAAACTCACAGCAATCCATGACCTCTTCCTTTCAAACTCCTTCAACCTCCTAGCTTTAACTGAAACCTGGCTAACTCCCTCTGACACGGCCTCCGTTGCTGCTCTCTCACATGGCGGTCTACACTTGAGCCATACCCCCAGACCGGGTGAGAGAAATGGTGGCGGGGTCGGAATCCTGCTCTCTCCCACCTGCACCTACCAGCATCTCCCTCCACCTCCATCCCTCTCCTTCTCCTCCTTCGAGATACACTGCATCCGCCTGTTCTCTCCTCTGGCTCTCAGGGTGGCAGTCATCTACCGCCCACCGGGACCAACCTCCCAGTTCTTTGACCACTTTGCTACCTGGCTTTCTCACGTCCTGTCTTCTAATCTTCCATGCCTAATTCTCGGCGACTTCAACATTCCCATTGACGATCCTTCCGCCCCTGCTGCCTCCAAACTTCTTTCACTCACATCCTCCCTTGGACTCACACAATCCTCCCTCCTCCCTACCCACCGCGATGGTCACGCTATTGACCTTGTCTTCTCCAACCTCTGCTCCATTTCTGAGTTCAACTGTCGCCCTTTCCCCATCTCTGACCACCACCTTCTCTCTTTCAACCTATCTGGACTTCCTAAACACCCTGCTCCCCCACCCCGCACACACACTCGCAGAAATCTACATGCTGTGGACCCCCATCAATTCTCCAACCTACTTCACCACCTCCCTCATACCTCATCCTTCACCTGCCCTGATGCTGCCACTAATCACTACAACACTACTCTTATCTCTGCTCTAGACACTCTTGCTCCTCTTCGACTCTGTAAGGCCCCACGCCGCCAGCTTCAGCCCTGGCACACCCTCCAGACACGCTACCTGCAAAGATGCTCCCGCACTGCAGAGCGTGCCTGGAGGAAATCCCGCTCTGAAGCTGATTTTGTTCACTTCAAGTTTATTCTCCGGTCATACACCTCTGCCCTCCACTTGGCCAAACAATCCTTCTCTCATCTCTTATATCTACGCTGTCCTCCAACCCTAAACGGCTCTGGTCCACCTTCAACACCCTCCTCTACCCACCTGCACCTCCCCCACAGCTGCCTTCAGCGCTCAAGACCTGGCAGACTACTTCCTCAGTAAAACTCTAAATATCAGATGCAACATCCCAACACAAGATAGTTATCTGCCACCTCCACTCCCACAGGTCCCCTCTGCCACCCTCTGCCGCTTCCTCCCAGCCACTGAGGAGGAAGTCAATTCCTTATTGTCCTCCTCACATCTCACCACATGCCCGCTCGACCCGATTCCCTCACATCTAATTCCTCCCCTCTCCTCCTCCCTCACCCCTGCTCTCACACACATCTTCAACCTATCTCTCTCCACTGGCTCCTTTCCATCCGCCTTCAAACACGCGCTAGTTACCCCTTTACTAAAGAAACCATCCCTAGATCCCAACTCTCCATCCAACTACCGCCCTGTATCCCTGCTTCCCTTCACATCAAAGCTCTTAGAAAAACTAGTCTTCAACCGCCTCTCCCTCTTCCTGTCCTCCAATTCCCTACTTGACCCCCTGCAATCTGGCTTCCGTCCCCTACGCTCAACTGAAACTGCCCTCACCAAAGTCACCAACGACCTCCTAACTGCTAAAAAACACGGCCACTATTCTATTCTCATCCTGCTTGACCTCTCGGCTGCTTTTGACACTGTTGACCACCCCCTCCTTCTACAGACCCTCAACTCTCTGGGTCTCGGTGACACTGCACTCGCTTGGGTCGAATCCTATTTATCCAACAGGTCCTTCTGTGTGTCCTTTGCTGGTAACTCCTCCTCCTCATTGCCTCTATCTGTTGGTGTACCTCAAGGCTCTGTCCTTGGTCCTCTGCTCTTTTCCATCTACACCTCCTCCCTGGGCAAAATCATCAACAGCTTTGGCTTCAATTACCACCTCTACGCTGATGACACTCAGATCTACCTCTCTACCCCTGATCTCTCTCCCCCTGTCCTTTCAAAAGTCAGTGACTGTTTATCTGGCATCTCCTCCTGGATGGCCTCCCACCACCTAAAGATCAACATGTCGAAGACTGAACTCCTACTTATTCCTCCCTCCAATGCCTCCCCACCTCCTGACTTCTCTATCACGGTGGAGGGTATCACCATTTCCCCATCAAACCAAGTTCGCTGTCTTGGAGTTACACTTGACTCTGCTCTTTCCTTCATCCCCCACATCAAGTCTCTTTCCTCCTCCTGCCGATACCAACTGCGTAATATTTCCAGAATTCGGCCATTTCTTACCGCTGTCGCCACAAAACAACTCATACACGCCCTGGTAATCTCCCGACTCGACTATTGCAATAATCTCTTATCTGGCCTCCCTCTGTCCCGCCTCTCCCCCCTACAATCCATCCTGAACGCCTCCGCCAGACTAATTCACCTCCCGCCGCTCTGTCTCTGCCGCTCCCCTCTGCGAGTCCCTTCACTGGCTCCCCATCCACTGCAGAATTAAGTTCAAAATCCTTATCCTTACCTACAAAACCCTCACTAACTCAGCTCCCCACTACCTGTCCTCACTAATCACCAAATACACCCCAGCCCGCCCCTAAGGTCAAACAGTGACCTGCGCCTAGCTTCTCACCGCATCACCTCTTCCCATGATAGACTGCAGGATTTCTCACGCGCAGCCCCCACTCTCTGGAACGCTCTCCCTCGTACTGTCAGACTTTCCCCTAACTTCTCTTCCTTCAAACGCTCCCTTAAAACGTTCCTATTTAGGGAAGCCTACCACCCAACTCACTGACGCAATCATCAATCACTCTAACCTTACAGTCCTCTCCTCCTGTTTCCAACCCCAACCCTCCCAGATTGTGAGTTCCTACGGGAATAGGGCCCTCATCTCCTCCTGTACTGTTTGTCAAATGTTGTTCAATGTATTGTAACCCTGTCTATACTGTGCTTATTGTACAGCGCTGCGGAATATGCTGTCGCTTTATAAATAAAGAATAATAATAATAAACAGAGACAGAGGGAGAGACAGCGGAGGAAACAGAGACAGAGGAAGAAACAGAGAGACAGAGGAGGAAACAGAGAGACAGAGGGAGAGACAGCGGAGGAATCAGAGAGCAGAGGAAACAGGAGGAAACAGAGAGACAGAGGAGGAAACAGAGACAGAGGAGGAAACAGAGACAGAGGAGGAAACAGAGAGACAGCGGAGGAAACAGAGACAGAGGGAGAGACAGCGGAGGAAACAGAGGGAGAGACAGCGGAGGAAACAGAGACAGAGGGAGAGACAGCGGAGGAAACAGAGACAGAGGAGGAAACAGAGAGACAGAGGAAGAAACAGAGAGACAGAGGAAGAAACAGCGGAGGAAACAGAGAGCAGAGGAAACAGGAGGAAACAGAGACAGAGGAGGAAACAGAGACAGAGGAGGAAACAGAGAGACAGAGGGAGAGACAGCGGAGGAAACAGAGACAGAGGGAGAGACAGCGGAGGAAACAGAGACAGAGGAGGAAACAGAGAGACAGAGGAGGAAACAGAGAGACAGAGGAAGAAACAGAGAGACAGAGGAAGAAACAGAGAGACAGAGGGAGAGACAGCGGAGGAAACAGACAGAGGAGTAAACAGAGAGACAGAGTGAGGGACAGAGGAGGAAACAGAGACAGCGGAGGAAACAGAGACAGAGGAGGAAACAGAGAGACAGAGGAAGAAACAGAGAGACAGGAGGAAACAGAGACAGAGGGAGAGAGGGAGAGACAGCGGAGGAAACAGAGACAGAGGAAGAAACAGAGAGACAGAGGAGGAAACAGAGACAGAGGAGGAAACAGAGAGACAGAGGGAGAGACAGCGGAGGAAACCGAGACAGAGGAGGAAACAGAGAGACAGAGGGAGAGACAGCGGAGGAATCAGAGACACAGCGGAGGAAACCGAGACAGCGGAGGAATCAGACAAAGGGAGAAACTGAGTAGTAAACAGACAGAGGTGGAAACCGAGAGACAGAGGAGGAAACAGAGGAAGAGACAGGAGGAAATAGAGGGAGAGACGGAGAGTAAACAGATACACAGAGGGAGAGACAGTGAAGAAGACAGAGACAGCTGAGTAAACAGAGAGACAGAGGAGGAAACGGAGGGAGAGACAGGGAGGAAACAGACAGCAGAGGAAACAGGAGGAAACAGAGAGACAGAGGAAGAAACAGAGAGACAGAGGAGGAAACCGAGAGACAGCGGAGGAAACAGAGACAGAGGAGGAAACAGAGACAGAGGAGGAAACAGAGAGACAGAGGAGGAAACAGAGACAGAGGGAGAAACAGAGACAGAGGAGGAAACAGAGAGACAGAGGAAACAAAGAGACAGAGGAGGAAACAGAGAGACAGAGGGAGAGACAGTGGAGGAAACAAAGAGACAGAGGAAACAAAGAGACAGAGGAAACAAAGAGACAGAGGAAACAAAGAGACAGAGGAGGAAACAGAGAGACAGGAAGAAACAGAGACACAGAGGAGGAAACAGAGACAGAGGGGGAGACAGCAGAGGAAACAGAGACAGAGGAGGAAACAGAGAGACAGAGGAGGAAACAGAGAGACAGAGGAGGAAACAGAGAGACAAAGGGAGAGACAGCAGAGGAAACCGAGACAGAAGAGGAAACCGAGACAGAGGAGGAAACAGAGAGACAGAGGAGGAAACAGAGAGACAGAGGAGGAAACAGAGACAGAGGAGGAAACAGAGACAGAGGAGGAAACCGAGAGACAGAGGAGGAAACAGAGAGACAGAGGGAGAGACAGCGGAGGAATCAGAGAGACAGAGGAAGAAACAGAGAGACAGAGGAAACAAAGAGACAGAGGAAACAAAGAGACAGAGGAAACAAAGAGACAGAGGAAACAAAGAGACAGAGGAAACAAAGAGACAGAGGAGGAAACAGAGACAGAGGGAGAGACAGTGGAGGAAACAGAGAGACAGAGGAGGAAACAGAGACAGTGGGATAGACAGCGGAGGAAACAGAGACACAGAGGAGGAAACAGAGACACAGAGGAGGAAACAGAGACAGAGGGAGAGACAGCAGAGGAAACAGACAGAGGAGGAAACAGAGAGACAGAGGAGGAAACAGAGACAGAGGAGGAAACAGAGAGACAGAGGAGGAAACAGAGAGACAGAGGAGGAAACAGAGACAGAAGAGGAAACCGAGACAGAGGAGGAAACCGAGACAGAGGAGGAAACAGAGAGACAGAGGGAGAGACAGCAGAGGAAACCGAGACAGAGGAGGAAACCGAGACAGAAGAGGAAACCGAGACAGAGGAGGAAACAGAGAGACAGAGGGAGAGAGGGAGACACAGCGGAGGAAACCGAGACAGCGGAGGAATCAGACAGAGGGAGAAACTGAGTAGTAAACAGACAGAGGTGGAAACCGAGAGACAGAGGAGGAAACAGAGGAAGAAACAGGAGGAAATAGAGGGAGAGACGGGGAGTAAACAGATACACAGAGGGAGAGACAGCGGAGAAAACAGACAGAGGGAGAGACAGCGGAGTAAACAGAGAGACAGAGGAGGAAACGGAGGGAGAGACAGGGAGGAAACAGACAGCAGAGGAAACAGAGGGAGAGCAGAGGAGGAAACAGGGAGAGACAGGAGTAAATAAAGAGACAGAGGAGGAACAAAGAGAGACCGAGGAGGAAACAGAGACACAGAGGAGGAAACAGAGACAAAGGGAGAGACTGAGAAGGAAACAGAGGAGTAAGAAAAAGAGGGAGAGACAGATGAGGAAACAGAAGGAGAGACAATGGAGGAGACAGCGGAGAAAACAGAAGGAGACACAGTGGAGAGGACAACGGAGCAAAAAGAGGGAGAGATAGTGGAGAAAACAGACAGAGATGGAAACAGGAGAAAATAAAGGAAGAGACAGATAGGGAGACAGGAGGAAATGGAGAGTCAGCAAAGGAAACAGAGATACAGGGTAAGAAACAGAAGAGGAAACACCAAGGACAGCACCTGCCGAACGCAGCCAGACTGAAGGAAAGAAAAGAAAACGCTGCGTTCGACAAAAGAAAAAAGCCTAAGGGCTATATTACATTCTTCGCGCAAAAACCCTCACGCAAAGCGTGAATTTGTGCGCCAATCGTTAAACTTTTGCGCGTGCAATTCACTGCTGGAATTGCAATCCTCGCGCGTCTTTTCATCCGGCGATCAATAACGGGCGCAAACAGGACGCGCCCAAATGCTTGCGCAGTACCGTTGCGCGCAAAAATCAGTGTACGCACTGTTTTTTTCTCTCGATTCAGCCAATCAGAATTAAGAACCACAATTATCTCACGTTAAGTTTTTGCGCCTGTCAAAGTCAATCGGAGCATATATGCTGCAGCAATAATACATGCGCACACAACTTCTCCATTTTATTGCTTTGGTATGAGCAGAATGTGTAACTATACTTTGCTGTATTTTTTAACTGGGCTGGTGTATTTGGTTTCGGCCAGGTTGTTCAGATTTGCCATTAACACCAGCTTTTAGGAGTTGCTAAAATTATGGGCGCAAAGGCTATTCGGTAATTACCGCGAATAGATTGTAATACCATACTTGTACCAGCACACATTCGCATTTGCGCTCACAATGTTAAGTATAGGACGCGCGCAGTACAGTAAGCTCGCACAGGGTTCGCGCAGGTTCACCCGTGGTAGACGATTGCGTGCGGTTGTTGCGCTGGCTATCTAATATGGCATTCGGCGCAAACGGTTTTACCCCTTGCGTTAATTTTTTTTGCGCCGATGCAAACGTTTACGCAAAGATTGTAATTTAGCCCAAATTGTTTTAAAATACTTATTAATCCAAAAATTTCATCAAAAAAATCCTGAAAAATGCCTACAAAATCCAAATATATAAATAGACTTTTTGCTGCAAGTGAAAAGAATAAACGGTTGAATAAATATTTAGTAAAAACGGGAAATATTTTTTACACTGAAACCTATGTTTAAACCTGTCGAACAAAATCACCGAACATCAGAGCATTTCACTGACATTTCAGGGCTGTTCGGCGTTCTCTGAATAGATTAACCATTACTTCTCCATGGGGAATTTCACTTCCACTGAATCACACTGAATGGCACCATGGCGCTGTCCAGGGCCTGTGGTGCTGAATACAACAGATTCAGCACCACGACCAATGGGCAGGGAAGTGGTGTCGAGTCTAACATACTGTTAGGTTAACGTTCCGATTTGGTCTGAATCGATTCGTTTTTGTTACGGGCGCTATGGCGCTCACCTAGGATCAGCGTAGTTCGGATCCTTATGGACAGATCAACCTGGTACTTGATTGATAGCAGTGACTACTGCCACAACTAACCCTCCCAGCCAGGGAGGTGAGGCATAAACCTAGATACCACTTAGCAGCAAGTGATTTTGAGAACCAATGTCTGCAGAGTGAAAGCAAGTTAACTATACACAGATCAGGACAGTAGAATGAGACAGAAAGAGAACTAGGTTTAGTAAAAGCGCAGTCGATGGTACGTTCTGCGTTGGCACCAGAGAGGACTCCCTTATGCTTGTGCTTACAATCGTATAAAGCATGCACAGTTAATTCAGCAAGTTGAAGGGCAGGCCTGCAATGTGAGGTTATACAGAAGGCAATATGCATATGCTTATGCTTAGTATCAGACAGTTGCCATGCGGGTTTGATAGATACAACAACCTACAGGGCAGACTCCCAATCAGAGACCTTGCGACACACTTTGTACATATGCTCAGTACCCGGCGGTTGACATGAGGGTTTGAGGGAATCCGCAACCTGCAGGGCAGACCCACAATCAGAGACCTTGCGATATACTTTGTGCATAGGATGATTAGCAGACAGTTGACAGAAAAGGCCGAGAGATTCTGCAAGCTGCAGGGCAGACCCACAACCAGAGACCATGCAGCAATAATCAGCACACCCACTTAGCATAAGCAGAGTAAGACCAACAACAATAAAGAGTTTTGGACTGAATCAAGTCATATTTTGGAAGCCCTTTCGAATTTTGATTCGGACCGAAATGAAATGCACATCTCTAATGTCTATGGCCCAGGGTGGTCTAACCTTAGATTCCCACATTTTTACTGTACCGTTGACTCCTTTTTTGTTTTTCTCACTTGGCTGTATATGTATCTTTTTATATTTTGCAATGTGTCACTTCCTTTTACTAATAATAAGGATTATATGTTTTTTATTGTTCATGCTGGACTCTTCCTAAGTTTCCTTTGGATGCGCTTTATTGCTCTGGGTTCCACTGGTAGAGTCTTAACAGCGGTAATCGATTTACTTCTGTCTCTCAGGTTACATGGGAAGCTCTGGCAGGATTTCCTCATTCTTAATAAGGTCTGCAATGAGGAAAGATCCTGGAGTGAATTTATTCATGCTGTTTCCCCTTGTTTCAGAGTTGGAAGGTTTTACAGTTTCCTTCACACAGGGTGTGTGGCTGATGTTTGTAGGCGCATATAAACATTTTATGTTTCCGTACAGGATCGTGCTGCTCCTCCCTGGGTTTCCACCTAAAGCACCAACTATTTCACATTTTGGTTTAACTACCATGTGATTTTCCAAAAATCCACTACCAGGAACCAGTGGCTTTATGGAAAATCATTTTTCTTTTTCTTTTTTTATACAGTATGAAATATTTGGGACTATTCCCTTAGTATTTCTTAATGCAATAACCTATTTGACAGGGAGACGTCGCCATCTACTGGCCAGAATAAGTTACTGCAGTTAGAACTGCAGCTTGTGGTTCCGTGCATCGGCTGGAGATTGGCCGATAAGGACAGTCCCCAGCTGATTTTAAACACTTTTAGCACCTTGGGCAATATGTCCACAGGGCTAAAACTTTGGAGGTCACTTTCTGGAGCCCAAAAGCAAACAAAATTTGTTTGCAGTTTGCACAGCACAGCTCCAGATCGTGTTAACACGATCTCGGCTGCCGTGTCTGCCACCACTGATCTGTATACACCATCACGGTAGTGACGGGGTTAAATGGCTTGTTTTTACCTAACTACGGACACAGGGCCTTCTCTCAGCCTTTCACACTGATGTAGGTGTTAATAGTTGATCTCTCTAGCCTTGCGGTTTCTATCCACATTACGGCGCGTTCACGGAGTGAGGATCCATTTGCTTTGATTGCCTGTGGCCCAATTATGCCGTACGTTACTTTCTCCTTAACGACCTCCCTGTCATTTCCCTGGCCATCCCTGCAGATGAGCAGAGCGCTTTGTTTTCATTTCCCGATGAGAACATTCAGCTCTACGTCTCTTTTTCTCACCTCACAGATAAGAGCGTCGACTGGCTCGGCCTGTCCACAAAGACCCGTTTTTCTCTTATCTGTAAAAACCAAACGGTTTAAAAACCTTCATCACACAAAATCCAGCTTTTTTTCAGTATTTTCACCTATTGCCACTCATGGGGCCCAATTCCAAAAGTCATCTTTTTATGTAAAGCACCAATAGCACTATTACAATTATTTATAAAGCGCCAACATATTCTGCAGCGCTGTACAATGAATAGGACAAAAAGAACCCAAAACATTTACAAATATATTAGACACATAAAGACCATAAGGAAAAGAGGACCCTGCTTAAGAGCTTACAATCTCAGACGAGTGGTTTGACACGTTGAGGCGAGAGTAAACAGCAGAGTATGAGCAGTAATGGGGTGCTTAGGGGCTGAGCGGGAGATGGGTCAAGAAAGGTGCAGTGGGGGGATTATATGGTAGATGAGTCTGACAGGCGTTCATTGCAGACTATAGAGCTGTGAGAGGTAACAGATATGAGGTAATTTGTCTGGCAGAGGTGTTCATTATTGACTTTATAGGGGTGAGGTGTAAGAGGTACAAGATGTAAGGTGGATGAGCATGTCAGAGGTGTTCTTTACAGACTGTAAAGGTGCATGGTGTAAGTGGTGTGGTATGGTATGTGAGGTGGATGACACTGGCAGAGGTATTCATTATAAACTGTAGAGGGGAGAGAGGTGAGGAGTGTGAGGTACGGGATGTAAGCTGGATGAGCCTGGCAGAGGTACTCATTATAAACTGTAGAGGGGTGAGGAGTGTGAGGTACGGGATGTAAGCTGGATGAGCCTGGCAGAGGTATTCATTATAAACTGTAGAGGGGTGAGGAGTGGGAGGTACGGGATGTAAGCTGGATGAGCCTGGCAGAGGTATTCATTATAAACTGTAGAGGGGTGAGGAGTGGGAGGTACGGGATGTAAGCTGGATGAGCCTGGCAGAGGTGTTCATTACAGACTGTAGAGGGTGAGATTTAAGAGGTGTGAGCTGTGAGAAGTGAGGTAGATGAGTCTGGCAGACAGTGGCGGAACTATAGGGGGTGCAGACGCTGCCATGGCAGCCGGGCCCCTGAGGCTGGGGGTCCCACAAGCCACTGCCTGCTATCCAGGGGCAGACTGACCCGAGGGCCCAAACGGGTTGGTAGGGCCCCCAGTACATCGTCATAATGCTCTTGCGGCTTGCCTCCTCAGCTCCGATATCGGACTCGGAGTCCGAATCTGGAGCTGTCTGCATGGCTGCCTAGGCACTTTCCAGGACACGCCGCTCAGTGGGGGGCCCGGCGGTTTCTAAACCCCCGGTATTCGAGCATTTCATCTTCAAGACGACCTCCTCCTCACCTGCTGCTAGGCTTGTGCACCGATTTTTTTTTCGGTTCGATTTTTCGGATTTTTAAACTTTTCGATTCGGCTCGTTTCGACCGATTTCTGTTTCTATTCGGTTCGGCTCGACTCGTTTTTCGTGTACATTTTTTTCTCGGAATTTCGACCATTTTTCGTATTTTCGTGTCACTTAGCTCGTTTTTTGTATCGACTTTTCGTATTTTCGGAAATTTTCATTTTTTCGGAACGTCTGTTCTCGTTTCAAAGCAATAAATTTCGATTTGACACATTTCAAGTACATTCGAAAATTTCCGAAAATATTTTGTTTCGGCTCGGAAAACTTTTCGGATCTGCCATTTTCGGATCTAAAAATTTTCGGAAAATCAGCCGCATCCGAAAACACGAATCGGGAAATTTCGTGAAAATTCCGAAATTCCAAAACCCGAAACGCACATCCCTACCTGCTGCTACTGTCTCAGCGCTGGGAGGAAGTGATCATATAACGTCACTTCCTCCCAGCTCTCCGCCATGAGATGCAGATGCCGCGTAGGAGACATGTGGCTCAGGAACCCAGCAGCGCCCCCAGGTTCATCGACGGTGAATCGAATGGGGGGTTAATGAAATGAGTGGGGATGGGGGGTTTAATGAATTGAGTGGGGATGGGGGGGTTTAATGAATTGAGTGGGGATGGGGGGTTTAATGAATTGAGTGGGGATGGGGGGGTTTAATGAATTGAGTGGGGATGGGGGGTTTAATGAATTGAGTGGGGATGGGGGTTTAATGAATTGAGTGGGGATGGGGGGTTTAATGAATTGAGTGGGGATGGGGGTTTAATGAATTGAGTGGGGATGGGGGTTTAATGAATTGAGTGGCGATGGGTGGTTTGGGGTGAAATGAAAAGAGGTGGGGGTTATTGAAAAGAGTGGGAGTAGTTTAATGAAAGGGGGTAGTTCGGATTGAAATTAGTTTTATTGTTGTGCAGCTCTGATAAGCTTATACACACCGCACATTACTGCGATTTTATTGCTGTGGAGCACATTATGGCTATGTGGGTGTCTTTTAGGGGCTCCTCCATAAATTCAGGGTGTGTGGGTGTCTTTTAGGGGCTCCTCCATAAATTCAGGGTGTGTGGGTGTCTTTTTAGGGGCTCCTCCATATAGTCAGGGTGTGCGGGTGTCTTTTTAGGGGCTCCTCCATATATTCAGGGTGTGCAGGTGTCTTTTTAGGGGCTCCTCCATATATTCAGGGTGTGTTGGTGTCTTTTTAGGGTTCCTCCATATATTCAGGGTGTGCGGGTGTCTTTAGGGGTTCCTCCATATATTCAGGGTGTGCAGGTGTCTTTTTAGGGGTTCCTCCATATATTCAGGGTGCGTGGGTGTCTTTTTAGGGGCTCCTCCATATATTCAGGGTTTGCGTGGGTGTCTTTTTAGGGGCTCCTCCATATATTCAGGGTGTGTGGGTGTCTTTTTAGGGGCTCCTTCATATATTCAGGGTGTGTGGGTGTCTTTTTAGGGGCTCCTCCATATTCAGGGTGTGCAGGTGTCTTTTTTAGGGGCTCCTCCATATATTCAGTGTTACGTACTGCGCTACAGTCCATAGGTGCCCGGCAGCGTCGTCCTCGCTACTCTCTGGCCGGGCACCGAATATTGAGAGGGGCTCCTCCATATATTCAGGGCGTGCGGGTGTCTTTTTAGGGGCTCCTCCATATATTCAGGGGGGTCGGGCTCCTCCATATATTCAGGGTGTGCAGGTGTCTTTTTAGGGGTTCCTCCATATATTCAGGGTGTGCCGGTGTCTTTTTAGGGGCTCCTCCATATATTCAGGGTGTGTGGGTGTCTTTTTAGGGGCTCCTCCATATAGTATATTCAGGGTGTGTGGGTGTCTTTTTAGGGGCTCCTCCATATATTCAGGGTGTGCGGGTGTCTTTTTAGGGGCTCCTCCTCCATATATTCAGGGTGTGTGGGTGTGTTTTTAGGGGCTCCTTCGTATATTCATTATAGACTGTGGGGTGAGGTGTGAGAGGTACGGGATGTGAGGTAAATGAGTCTGGCAGAGGTGTTGATTATATAATTTAGAGGGGTGATGAGGTACAAGATGTAAGGTAGAAGACAGGGGGGATTTGTGAGGGTCCTAAGAACGAGCAACAGCACTAGTGGCCTGCTCTACGGTGGGTGCCCGCTCAGGTCTCACAAGGTATTAGCTTGCTTGTGCCATTACAGGGATGAATACTCCATATGCAAATCAGTCTGCTCTCACCCTTAAAGGGTGGCCAGTACTGACTGCCAAGGACGTCGACCCTGCACGAGAGGTGCAGCAACCCCCGACGATGATTTGCATACGGAGCATTCATCCTTGTAATGGCACAAGCAAGCTAAAACCTTGTGAGACCAGAGCGGGCCCCACCGTAGAGCAGGCCACTAGTGCTGTTGCTCGTCCTCAGGATCCTCACACCCACCCTTTCTCTCACTATAAGTTTATAGGGTCATCCAGAGGTGGACCCTTTGCTTGATGTGCCTAGAGGGGTGTCAGCTATACACTCCTGACAAGGCCTGACAAGGCCTAACAAGGCCGAAATGATCGTCGGGGGTTGCAGCACCTCTTGTGCAGGGATGACATCCTTGGCAGTCAGTACTGGCCTCCTCCATTGGATGAGAGCAGACTGATTTGCATATGGAGTATTCATCCCTGTAATGGCACAAGCAAGCTAAAACCTTGTGAGACCTGAGTGGGCCCCACCGTAGAGCAGGCCACTAGCGCTGTTGCTCATCCTCAGGATCCTTACACCCCTCCTTTCTCTCACTATAAGTTAAAGGAGTCTGCTAAATTTCAAGTTGCTTTCAGTTTGTAAATTCAAGATGATTTGAGAATCAATCGCTCGAGATTTTATTTATTTGCCATATCTAGATTTCTGGAGATCAGAGTCACATTATATATATGGGGACGCTCTATCATCAGCATTCTTGTGACGTTTATTGTTTTCTCCTCCATTGACAGAATGAATTTAGTTTGTATTCGTTCCGCAGTAAACTTAAAAATGTAGTCGTCCTAGATGGTCTAGCGTTTAGGTTCCTGGTTTTCGCCCGAATTCGACTCCCGGTATCATAATCGGCGCATACACTTTAATTACTACTTCTATTATCCTTTGACAGAAAGAATGAAGTTTATACTCAGCCTGTAAGTTAGCTTTAGATATAGTCATCTATATCTGGTTTTCGCCCGAATTCGACTCCCGGTATCGGAATCGGCACATACACTTTAATTACTAGTTCTATTATCCTTTGAAGGAAAGAATGTAGTTTATATTCAGCATGTAAGTTAGTTTTAGATATAGTCATCCCATATGGTCTAGCGGTTAGGATTCCTGGTTTTCACCCAGGCGGCCCGGGTTCGACTCCCGGTATGGGAATTGGCACTTAAGTTTTAAATACAATTAACATTTCTAATATTCTTTGACAGAATGAATTTAGTTTGTACTCGTTCCGCAGTAAACTTGAAAATGTAGTTGTCCTAGATGGTCTAGAGGTTAAGATTCCTTCTTTTCGCCCAAATTCGACTCCCGGTATCGGAATCGGCACATACACTATAATTACTATTACTATTATCCTTTGACAGAAAGAATGTAGTTTATACTAAAGCCTGTAAGTTAGCTTTAGATATAGTCATCTATATCTGGTTTTCGCCCGAATTCGACTCCCGGTATCGGAATCGGCACATACACTTTAATTACTATTTCTATTATCCTTTAACGGAAAGAATGTAGTTGATACTCAGCCTGTAAGCTAGTTTTAGATATAGTCATCCCATATGGTCTAGCTGTTAGGATTCCTGGTTTTCACCCGCGTTCGACTCCCGGTATGGGAATTGGCGCTTACGTTTTAAGTACAATTAACATTTCTAATATTCTTTGACAGAATGAATTTAGTTTGTACTCGTTCCGCAGTAAACTTAAAAATGTAGTCGTCCTAGATGGTCTAGAGGTTAAGATTCCTGGTTTTCGCCCGAATTCGACTCCCGGTATCGGAATCGGCACATACACTTTAATTACTATTACTATTATCCTTTGACAGAAAGAACGTAGTTTATACTCAGCCTGTAAGTTAGCTTTAGATATAGTCATCTATATCTGGTTTTCGCCCGAATTCGACTCCCTGTATCGGAATCGGCACATACAATTTAATTACTATTTCTATTATCCTTTGAAGGAAAGAATGTAGTTTATACTCAGCCTGTAAGTCAGTTTCAGATATAGTCATCCCATATGGTCTAGCGGTTAGGATTCCTGGTTTTCACCCAGGCAGCCCGGGTTTGACTCCCGGTATGGGAATTGGTACTTAAGTTTTAAATACAATTAACATTTCTAGTATACTTTGACAGAATGAATTTAGTTTGTACTCGTTCCGCAGTAAATTTGAAAATTTAGTCGTCCTAGATGGTCTAGAGGTTAAGATTTCTGGTTTTCGCCTGAATTCGACTCCCGGTATCGGAATCGGCACATACACTATAATTACTATTACTATTATCCTTTGACAGAAAGAATGTAGTTTATACTCAGCCTGTAAGTTAGCTTTAGATATAGTCATCTATATCTGGTTTTCGCCCGAATTCGACTCCCGGTATCGGAATCGGCACATACAATTTAATTACTATTTCTATTATCCTTTGAAGGAAAGAATGTAGTTTATACTCAGCCTGTAAGTCAGTTTTAGATATAGTCATCCCATATGGTCTAGCGGTTAGGATTCCTGGTTTTCACCCAGGCGGCCCGGGTTCGACTCCCGGCATGGGAATTGGCACTTAAGTTTTAAATACAATTAACATTTCTAATATTCTTTGACAGAATGAATTTAGTTTGTACTCGTTCCGCAGTAAACTTGAAAATGTAGTCGTCCTAGATGGTCTAGAGGTTAAGATTCCTGGTTTTCGCCCGAATTCGACTCCCGGTATCGGAATCGGCACATACAATTTAATTACTATTTCTATTATCCTTTGAAGGAAAGAATGTAGTTTATACTCAGCCTGTAAGTCAGTTTTAGATATAGTCATCCCATATGGTCTAGCGCTTAGGATTCCTGGTTTTCACCCAGGCGGCCCGGGTTTGACTCCCGGTATGGGAATTGGCACTTAAGTTTTAAATACAATTAACATTTCTAATATTCTTTGACAGAATGAATTTAGTTTGTACTCGTTCCGCAGTAAACTTGAAAATGTAGTCGTCCTAGATGGTCTAGAGGTTAAGATTCCTGGTTTTCGCCCGAATTCGACTCCCGGTATCGGAATCGGCACATACACTATAATTACTATTACTATTATCCTTTGACAGAAAGAATGTAGTTTATACTCAGCCTGTAAGTTAGCTTTAGATATAGTCATCTATATCTGGTTTTCGCCCGAATTCGACTCCCGGTATCGGAATCGGCACATACAATTTAATTACTATTTCTATTATCCTTTGAAGGAAAGAATGTAGTTTATACTCAGCCTGTAAGTCAGTTTTAGATATAGTCATCCCATATGGTCTAGCGGTTAGGATTCCTGGTTTTCACCCAGGCGGCCCGGGTTCGACTCCCGGTATGGGAATTGGCACTTAAGTTTTAAATACAATTAACATTTCTAATATTCTTTGACAGAATGAATTTAGTTTGTTCTCGTTCCGCAGTAAACTTGAAAATGTAGTCGTCGTAGATGGTCTAGAGGTTAAGATTCCGGGTTTTCGCCCAAATTCGACTCCCGGTATCGGAATCGGCACATACAATTTAATTACTATTTCTATTATCCTTTGAAGGAAAGAATGTAGTTTATACTCAGCCTGTAAGTCAGTTTTAGATATAGTCATCCCATATGGTCTAGCGGTTAGGATTCCTGGTTTTCACCCAGGCGGCCCGGGTTCGACTCCCGGTATGGGAATTGGCGCTTACATTTTAAGTACAATTAACATTTCTAATATTCTTTGACAGAATGAATTTAGTTTGTACTCGTTCCGCAGTAAACTTGAAAATGTAGTCGTCCTAGATGGTCTAGAGGTTAAGGTTCCTGGTTTTCGCCTGAATTCGACTATCGGAATCGGCACGTACACTATAATTACTATTACTATTATCCTTTGACAGAAAGAATGTAGTTTATACTCAGCCTGTAAGTCAGTTTGAGGAAAAGTCATCCCATATGGTCTAGCGGTTAGGATTCCTGGTTTTCACCCCGGCGGCCCAGGTTCGACTCCCGGTATGGTAATTGGCGCTTAAGTTTTAAATACAATTAACATTTCTAATATTCTTTGACAGAATGAATTTAGATTGTACTAGTTCCGCAGTAAACTTGAAAATGTAGTCGTCCTAGATGGTCTAGAGGTTAAGGTTCCTGGTTTTCGCCTGAATTCGACTCCCGGTATCGGAATCAGCACATACACTATAATTACTATTACTATTATCCTTTGACAGAAAGAATGTAGTTTATACTCAGCCTTTAAGTTAGCTTTAGATATAGTCATCTATATCTGGTTTTCGCCCGAATTCGACTCCCTGTATCGGAATCGGCACATACAATTTAATTACTATTTCTATTATCCTTTGAAGGAAAGAATGTAGTTTATACTCAGCCTGTAAGTCAGTTTTAGATATAGTCATCCCATATGGTCTAGCGGTTAGGATTCCTGGTTTTCACCCAGGTGGCCTGGGTTCGACTCCCGGTATGGGAATTGGCGTTTACATTTTAAGTACAATTGACATTTCTAATATTCTTTGACAGAATAAATTTAGTTTGTACTCGTTCCGCAGTAAACTTGAAAATGTAGTCGTCCTAGATGGTCTAGAGGTTAAGATTCCTGGTTTTCACCTGAATTCGACTCTCGGAATCGGCACATACACTATTATCCTTTGACAGAAAGAATGAAGTTTGTACTCAGCCTGTAAGTTAGCTTTAGATATAGTCATCTATATCTGATTTTCGCCCGAATTCGACTCCCGGTATCGGAATCGGCACATACACTTTAATTACAATTTCTATTATCCTTTGACGGAAAGAATGTAGTTTATACTCAGCCTGTAAGTCTGTTTTAAATATAGTCATCCCATATGGTCTAGCGGTTAGGATTCCTGGTTTTCACCCAGGCGGCCCGGGTTCGACTCCCGGTATGGGAATTGGCACTTAAGTTTTAACATTTAACAATTAACATTTCTAATATTCTTTGACAGAATGAATTTAGTTTGTACTCGTTCCGCAGTAAACCTGAAAATGTAGTCGTCCTATATGGTCTAGAGGTTAAGGTTCCTGGTTTTCGCCTGAATTCGACTATCGGAATTGGCACATACACTATAATTACTATTACTATTATCCTTTGACAGAAAGAATGTAGTTTATACTCAGCCTGTCAGTTAGCTTTAGATATAGTCATCTATATCTGGTTTTCGCCCGAAATCGACTCCCGGTATCGGAATCGGCACATCCACTTTAATTACTAGTTCTATTATCCTTTGACGGAAAGAATGTAGTTTATACTCAGCCTGTAAGTCAGTTTCAGATATAGTCATCCCATATGGTCTAGCGGTTAGGATTCCTGGTTTTCACCCAGGCGGCCCAGGTTCGACTCCCGGTATGGGAATTGGCGCTTACATTTTAAGTACAATTAACATTTCTAATATTCTTTGACAGAATGAATTTAGTTTGTACTTGTTCCGCAGTAAACTTGAAAATGTAGACGTCCTAGATGGTCTAGAGGTTAAGGTTCCTGGTTTTCGCCTGAATTCGACTCCCGGTGTCGGAATCGGCACATACCCTATAATTACTCTTACTATTATCCTTTGACAGAAAGAACGTAGTTTATACTCAGCCTGTAAGTTAGCTTTAGATATAGTCATCTATATCTGGTTTTCGCCCGAATTCGACTCCCTGTATCGGAATCGGCACATACAATTTAATTACTATTTCTATTATCCTTTGAAGGAAAGAATGTAGTTTATACTCAGCCTGTAAGTCAGTTTCAGATATAGTCATCCCATATGGTCTAGCGGTTAGGATTCCTGGTTTTCACCCAGGCGGCCCGGGTTTGACTCCCGGTATGGGAATTGGTACTTAAGTTTTAAATACAATTAACATTTCTAATATACTTTGACAGAATGAATTTAGTTTGTACTCGTTCCGCAGTAAATTTGAAAATTTAGTCGTCCTAGATGGTCTAGAGGTTAAGATTCCTGGTTTTCGCCTGAATTCAACTCCTTGTATCGGAATCGGCACATACACTATAATTACTATAACTATTATCCTTTGACAGAAAGAATGTAGTTTATACTCAGCCTGTAAGTTAGCTTTAGATATAGTCATCTATATCTGGTTTTCGCCCGAATTCGACTCCCGTATCGGAATCGGCACATACACTTTAATTACTAGTTCTATTATCCTTTGACGGAAAGAATGTAGTTTATACTCAGCCTGTAAGTCAGTTTCAGATTTAGTCATCCCATATGGTCTAGCGGTTAGGATTCCTGGTTTTCACCCAGGCGGCCTGGGTTCGACTCACGGTATGGGAATTGGTGTTTACATTTTAAGTACAATTGACATTTCCAATATTCTTTGACAGAATGAATTTAGTTTGTACTCGTTCCGCAGTAAACTTGAAAATGTAGTCGTCCTAGATGGTCTAGAGGTTAAGATTCCTGGTTTTCGCCCGAATTTGACTCTCGGAATCGGCACATACATTATAATTACTATTACTATTATCCTTTGACAGAAAGAATGTAGTTTATACTCAGCCTGTAAGTCAGTTTTAGATATAGTCATCCCATATGGTCTAGCGGTTAGGATTCCTGGTTTTCACCCAGGCGGCCCGGATTCGACTCCTGGTATGGGAATTGGCACTTAAGTTTTAAATACAATTAACATTTCTAATATTCTTTGACAGAATGAATTTAGTTTGTACTCGTTCCGCAGTAAACTTGAAAATGTAGTCGTCCTAGATGGTCTAGAGGTTAAGATTCCTGGTTTTCGCCCGAATTCGACTCCCGGTATCGGAAGCGGCACATACACTATAATTACTATTACTATTATCCTTTGACAGAAAGAATGTAGTTTATACTCAGCCTGTAAGTTAGCTTTAGATATAGTCATCTATATCTGGTTTTCGCCCGAATTCGACTCCCTGTATCGGAATCGGCACATACACTATAATTACTATTACTATTATCCTTTGACAGAAAGAATGTATTTTATACTCAGCCTGTAAGTTAGCTTTAGATATAGTCATCTATATCTGGTTTTCGCCCGAATTCGACTCCCGGTATCGGAATCGGCACATACACTTTAATTACTAGTTCTATTATCCTTTGACGGAAAGAATTTAGTTTATATTCAGCCTGTAAGTCAGTTTCAGATATAGTCATCCCATAAGGTCTAGCGGTTAGGATTCCTGGTTTTCACCCAGGCGGCCCGGGTTCGACTGCCGGTATGGGAATTGGCATTTACATTTTAAGTACAATTGACATTTCTAATATTCTTTGACAGAATGAATTTAGTTTGTACTCGTTCCGCAGTAAACTTGAAAATGTAGTCGTCCTAGATGGTCTAGAGGTTAAGATTCCTGGTTTTCGCCCGAATTTGACTCCCGGTATCGGAATCGGCACATACACTTTAATTACTATTATCCTTTGACAGAAAGAATGAAGTTTGTACTCAGCCTGTAAGTTAGCTTTAGATATAGTCATCTATATCTGGTTTTCGCCCGAATTCGACTCCCGGTATCGGAATCGGCGCATACACTTTAATTACTATTTCTATTATCCTTTGACAGAAAGAATGAAGTTTATACTCACCCTGTAAGTTAGCTTTAGATATAGTCATCTATATCTGGTTTTCGCCCGAATTCGACTCCCGGTATCGGAATCGGCACATACACTTTAATTACTAGTTCTATTATCCTTTGACGGAAAGAATGTAGTTTATACTCAGCCTGTAAGTCAGTTTCTGATTTAGTCATCCCATATTGTCTAGCGGTTAGGATTCCTGGCTTTCACCCAGGCGGCCCGGGTTCGACTCCCGGTATGGGAATTAGCGCTTAAGTTTAAATACAATTAACATTTCTAATATCCTTTGACAGAATGAATTTAGTTTGTACTCGTTCCGCAGTAAACTTGAAAATGTAGTCGTCCTAGATGGTCTACAGCTTAAGATTCCTGGTTTTCGCCCGAATTCGACTCCCGGTATCGGAATCGGCGCATACACTTTAATTACTATTTCTATTATCCTTTGACAGAAAGAATGAAGTTTATACTCAGCCTGTAAGTTAGCTTTAGATATAGTCATCTATATCTGGTTTTCGCCCGAATTCGACTCCGGTATGGATCGGC